>JANSTT010017934.1:0-15357 GCA_026745375.1 Platyura marginata | reverse complement strand
TATCTAAAATTCACGCACAAACATCAACGCTACTGCCTTAATATTTTGCGCTTTGTTAACAAAAAACGTATTTTTAAATAAGACGAAACATGTAATTGTTTTTCTCGGATATGATGATTTGAATATGATAACTAAATAGGAGTATTTTGTATAATTAGATCTTCAAGGATCAATATAAGCCATCGTATCATGTAGTAGGGAAAACTATGATTTTTTTTCAATAAGAATTTTTGGTAATATGGCCTATAGAATAAGAACGCTAAGATCTCTTGGTTTACTTACAACCTGGTTTACAGCAGCTTTATTTAGTAGTCCTTTTTTGACTGAAAATCTCTATGAAACCCTATGAAATTACTTTTTATAATTATATTAATGCTAAGATTTAATTGGACTAAAAGAGGGATTTTTTTTTTTTAAAGTTTTATTGTTCCAAAAAGTTCAATTTACAAAAATATATTCACTTTTTCTATGTATTGTATTTTGTTTTTATTGCACCTATCAATTATCACCTTCAACAATCATTGGCATCGCAACGCCATTCAAATGAAGACCCATCGAATAGACAGGTTTCCGTTTACCCGGTTTATGTTCCTGCAAATTGTATCGATTCGGCGAAGGTGATTCATTTTTAATTGCTTCTACGTATCTATGTTTCATTTTTGTGCCAACTCTATGGGATGTTTCTTTGGGATAGTATTTTGCAGGCCCCGGAGATTTCAAGTCATTCTTATCGATTGTCCGTAATCCCCTATATAAGTACGAATAATTATAATTAGAATACAAATTGAGATAAATGAAATTCTGACATTGTGTAACAAGGAGCCTTATTTTTGTAAACATTTTTGCTATTTTTGCCAAATGTCTCTGGCATAGCATAGGTACTTGGTCCAGGAACTTTATCATTGAAATTAACATCAAGTCTATTTCCCATAACGAAATCTGGTGATCGATTTTTGTAAACTTTTGATCGATCTTTGCCGGTTAGCTCGGGCATCATATATTTATTTGGACCGGGACCAGGATCGCTATCTTTAAATTAGAAATGTTTTTTTTTTGTTCATACAACGATTGATTGGTGTGATATTTAAATTTTTTACGTAAATCATTAAAACGTCGAGCAATATATGTTTGGTATGATTCTTGACCGTGTCTGGTTAAATTTTCGACATTATATCGTCCGGGACCGGGTCCTTCAGATTTGGATGAGTGTTTCTGTCGCAAACCAATTGAATAGTTTGGTAGTCGATTTTTTGTAATATCGTGGGCATTGTAACCAACAGTTGGTGGTAGTTGATATTTTGCTGGACCTGGACCTTAAAAAAAAAAAAAAATAGTTTCACGAGATTGTTAATAAAATGTTCTTGTTAATTAATTGTTTAAAATACCAATTCGCTTCATTTTTATTTATTTTTGTTACTTTTGGCTATTAATTAAACATTTAAAATTTTGATCAAAAATTTCGGGGCCGAAAAAAAAAAGATTACTTGTCTGCAATTCAGTTCAAAGATAACTGTGATTTGATTATAAATAAAATTTAAAGTTGCTATAATTAAAAAAAAAAAAAATAAATAAATAATTGCGACTATAAATTAAATTCGTTTATATATTTTATTTAATGAGTAGGTAGTAAATGTAAAATACTATTATTACCTATACAAGATTTCGACTTTTTTTTTCAAGAAATTCTTTTAGATATACATTTCAGTAAATTTCTGGTACATTGAGATAAGTTATTGTTAAGTCACTTGAAAAATATGTCACGTGTTATAAAACACATTCATATGTATGCATATATATATATATAGTTATAGTATATAATAATGTAAGTATGTGTATGTGTTATTTATGGATGTATATAAATATGAGCTAAAATCAATTTAAACAGAACTTATTTATGGTATTTCTAGTGTATTATAAAATCTATTATAGTCCTTATTTGATTGGCACTCTTTAAGAAGAATATCTTTGTTGGTTTTTCCATTCGAGCATTCCTAAAATTAATATTTTAATTAAGTACAATCAAACAGAGATGACAGTAAAATAAAATAATAACCTTTAATGTATTGACAAAACATAGAAATAAAAATATTCCATATATTATGTTAATTCCTCCGACAATATTCATCAACCAACGGAATCCAATGTATTGAGTTACTTCACCACCAACTATTGGCGCCAGAGAATATGCCAAACTCACGGACATTTGTTGAATTGCATATACTGTGCCATAGTTTGAGAGTGAATCACCTTTTTTGAAATTAAATAAATCGTCATTACTCAAAAATAATTAAATGCTCCTTAAATGGTTTAAAATTTTTAGTAAAAAAAAAATTACTTGAAATTGAATCATCATCACCATATTTTGAGTCAACCATTGATGCTAACATTGGAACGAGTGCAGCATCTAGTATGCCAATTCCAAGTCCTAGACTAAAGTGTGGAACCATTAAACTTTGTACTGAACCTGCATTAGGAATCTGCAAAAGCAAGGCACTCCGACTCTTTTCAATATTACCAATATTATGTATATAATTTATTACCAAAAAACATGAAAACCCAATTATGAATAAGCATCCTACGGACGTTTTAATTTGTCCCCATTTATATGTGACTGATCCAAAAAAATTCGTTCCCACAAAATATCCGATTGAGTCAGGAATAAAAACAGTACCAATTTGCCATTTCTATTGAAAAAATTTGTTCTAAATCATTAAAAATGAAATCCAAAAATATCAAATTACTTTCGGATGAAGATTTTCCATCAACCAGATTGGTAGACATGGTTCCAAAATGGCCATAGCTGAAGTAGAGACAAATATTGCGATTGTTATTTTTAAAATGACTCCATCAGTTAAAAGTAGACAACATTTGGAACTATTTGGATTTAGTACAACCTGTTTTGAGGGATTATTAAAAAAAAATTGCAAAATCAAAAATTCTATTTTTGCTTATACTTCTGAATTAGTATCCTTTAAATCCATAGCGTAAAGCTGCAGTACTTTGTTTAACAATAAATATTTTATGATTATCTCCATTAAAATGAACAATGATAAAAATTACCTAAATCGCCCAAAATAAATATAAATAATATATAAAATGGCGCCGCTTTTCCAACAAAATCATAAAGAATACCACCAAATGGATAACCAACCAAAACACCCAAAGCTATGCTTCCCAGTATAATACCCATTACTTTTGATCTCTTCTCTTCCTCTGGATATAATTGTGCTACTAAGCTCATGCCACACACGCCAATACATGCAGATCCAATTCCTTGTAAAGCTCTAGCCAACAATAGCGAGTAATATGAATTTCCAATAGCAAAAACTAAAAATTAAATTTCCTTTCAATGTTCGAGTTCATTTAGAATCTAGACAATTCTATACTTAGCGATACAACTAGCAAACAGGACGTTCCAAATACTACCGGTCTTCTATAGCCAAATCTTAATGTTATATTTCCAACGATTGGTGTTACGGTTAATTGAATTAAAGCTTTAGTAGCTAGTAAAATTCCTATCGAACTATTCTCATCGATTAAATTTACTTTCCCATCAATATCGTCAGCCTCGATGTATTCGTAAATTTTATCCTTCTCATTTGTTAGTGTAAAATTAATTGTTGAACTACCGGGTATAGGATGTTTACCCAATATTGTTGGAACATAATGAAGATCGAAATTTTTGTATATAACGCTGTTCGGAACGTTCGACATCAAATCTGAATTTAATTGGGATAGATAGTCTGGCAATATGGGAACTATAAAAAGACAAAATTATATTAATTATTTAAGGGAGTCTTTAAACAGAAGCTGTTATTTTTATATGTTCAAGAATAGTCCTAGAGATGAAGCTCTCCAATATTTCCACCTAAGAATTCTCTCTTTTATCATTTTATTGTCGATTATTGAATATTGATATACGAAAAAAAAATGTCTCCAATCCAACAGTAGGAACACAGATCCTTCCCAGACTTAAGTTTATAAATAGTTTTTAAATCCGTCCAACTCTACGACACAGATGTAAATATCGTTGTTGTTTGAATGTTTACGTAAAGCTGTCTTTTATTAATATCGAAAGGAACCAAGAGAGAATTAATTTTTACTTTGCTGCTTTCTTAATTTGACCTAAATACATACAATTTTTTATCGTCCTTTTTTTCTAAGAATATTTTCAAGCATAATAAAACAATAGATAAAATTGAGTTGAATTTAATTTACATTAAAGAAGAATATCAAAAATATTATGGAAAACCAAAGAATTTTCAATTGATGAAAATAATATTGCATTTGATGGTGATAAAACTTTGCCAGAAGATATTTATTATGGATTTTAAATCTCCATAGAGTTTTTTTTACAAGAGAAATTTGTAACAATATAAGAAATCAATCAAACTTTTACAGCTGCCAACAGACGCCAGATAAACCAAAGGTGTTAACAGAAAATGAGTTCAACAAATATATTGGCATATGCATTATCTTTCTGCATGGTATTGCATAGGAAAATGTTACTTTTTTTCTACCCCACACATTTTTTTTCGGATTTAGGTAGTATTTCCAACTATATGCAGAATTTCATTAGACAAAAAAAAAGTCATGCAATGAAGGGTTAATTAATTAATTAAAATTGCAAAATAATGTTCTTTTCTTAAATTGAATTTTTTTTATGTTGATAATTAATAAATTTTTCTTTTCCTTTGTCAAAATTATAAAAACGATCAAATAAGAAAATATTCAAAATGAAAGAATTTTCACCAAATAATTTCATTCATAAATTGTTCTACTATCAAATAACAATAACCCGTATAACTCATTCCAACCGCATCACTTACCAATTACTGTTAGTAAAACATTATCCAATAAAAGCGATAAATATATAATAAAAGCTTGAAAAGCTCTATCCTTATGGTGAAACATATTGAATTGATTGTTATCTTTAAAAGGGATAAGAATTTCAATTATATTTTGCTAACTTTCACAAAATGCATTTTCATTTTTTAGCTACAGAGCTGATTATAAGAAAGTTCACTATCGATTATGGCTGAAACATCACACACAATGGAACACAATTTAGGAAAAAATTAATTAATTTTAATCGGTTAATTATTTACGAGACAACAATATGTCAACAGGTGTTTACATTGCGGAAATTTCAAATAGAATATACAAAGGACTTGTGAAAAGTGCTCCTTTTATACATGTTTGACATAGTGTTTTTCAGTGCAAATTAAAAGTTGGAGATTTTTCATTAATAATAATAAAAAAAAAAGAAAATTGTTTATTGTCCTACATTTATGTTCTTTGACAATATAAAATTGAATTGTAATTTAATAAGAATTTTCTTTTTTTTTATTAAAGTTCTAAACGAAATTTAATATGGCGACAAACGTGTGTAATTGTTTTGTTCTGTTCACTGAATTTAAACGATTACAATTTCAATTTAAAAAACTTCCCTTTATCTATAAATACAGACAAATCGATTTGTTTCTCGTTCAATAATACCTTAAATTGGCACATATAGGTAATTTACATTTTTAATGCAATGTAATCGATAAATAGGAATTAAACGTATTTATGTTTTTAATTACAAATAGAATGTAGAATTTTTCAAATTATTACTGTAGATTTTATTCTTTAATGAGTCATTTTCGTATATTAGTCTTTTGCCTCTTTGGTCAGTTCATATGGGAAAAAGGAATGGGTAATTTTTCATCCCGCAATTTGTATGTATTTTAATTTTGGTCACCTTCTTATCCATACATTTACAGCTACATATTTATAATAATGTTGAGGTCCAGATAACAGCACAAAGTACAATTTTAATGTAATCAAGGGCACTCTGGTAATGGCATAGAATTACAATAGCTATATACATATAAGTTTTGTATAGTAACATAGTAGTATGCCTTAACAAAACACCAACAACAACAATGATGATTTATGATTTTTTCATTTAAATAGAATTTTATTAGGCGTTTTGTACTAATACATTTCTAATTCTAATGCAATTCTATAAATGTATAAATGTATAGTTAGGGGAAAATTGAGGAAGTTATTTTATTTACGGATTTGTCTCAAAATCGATGAATTAGAGTAATTTTCTGCGGTAGCTGTATACAGGATATACACAAATCTCAGTTTCAAAGAAAGAATTCATTAAGGACGTGCAATATATATAGACTGATGGCTGATAGAGTGAAAATATTAGCTTTATCGAGCACAATCATCACTTAAATTTATTTAATATTGTATCCATTATTCGTCTATTGTGGTTAAATATCGTTTCAGAAGGATTTTCAATTTTTTTTTTTTTATGGATAATAAACGAGGAATAATCTGATTGTTGGCATTAGTAGTGGATCGAAATGATTTTTTGTCGCTATGCAAAATTTCATCTCAAAATAATTCTAGCGGTGTTTATATTAATATTTTTGTATAAAAATTTATCATAATTTTATTCCAAATTTAATTTCTTTAATTTTTTTGTTTATATCATTTTTATCGATTTTCGAACGAAATATTGAGAATATCACTTTTTTAGTGAAGAAAAAAAAAAGAGGGAAGACGACGACGTTTTTCGTTTCACAAATGTCTTCTTTGTTTGAGTTGGGGGTTTGGGCGATTTGTTTTAGGTTTCTGTCTATCTATGTTCTATGTTAAATGTTAAGCTATATAGAGATTTATTAGGAGATTGTCTATCCGGATGGCGCTTAATATTATATTCCAAGAGAAAACATCAACCTTCAAAACCTATGTACAAAATGGCAAAAATGCATACTAAAATTGCTATTAAAATAATTGGGCGAACTACATACATAGGCATTATATATTATATAGTATGTATGTATATACAAAATCTGAAAAAATATCCTGGATGTACCGAAAGAGTATTTTAAATTTGCCGCTATATTTTCGAATCACTGAACTTCTATAAACAAAATTCATCAAGTCAACGAACGCACTCAAATTTAGGTCATTCAAAATAAACGAAGTTGAAGTTAGGTCATTTGTCAAAACTTAATCTACCTGCCAAATAACTGCATTTTTATTTTCACACAAATTTCGATTACGGTAGTTATTGCACAAAAATTGAAGTAAACCCAGGATTAAACGTATAATCATTTCAATTACTGATGTTCAATCTATAATGGCATCGAATACAGCTGTTTCGGTAGCTGATAATAATGAAAATCAGTATTTCTACGAAGATGAAGTTTTAAAATTCGATAAAAATGGTCGTGTAAAATTTGGTTTGGTTTTGGAAACCTATGAAGCACGTTCCAGTGATACAGAAAGTGATATTGAGGATATTGTAAAAAAGGGCGAAATACGGGTTGCCTGGCATCCAGAAGGAATTGAAGAAGTTGTCGGCGAGAATGTCGTAAGTATTTTGTGTTTAACTGGTGTGTTTTGATTATATAACATGTTTTTGAGAAAAAATACTTTTAATGGACGCTCCTCTCTTTGATGGATGTGTTTTTTTTCCCCCATAAAGAAAGAAATATCCAGCTGACCGATTATGGACATTAATCAATATTGTATTTGATGTACCTATAGATATGCGTGATTGGATCGTAATTATCTTTTAACATATTCAACTTTTTAACAGGACATTTTATATCGATTTGGTGATGGCATATCGGCATGTTTTTTTTCTTCTCAATAATAGTTTCAATTAGCATAAGTACTTGCTTGAATAATATTGTAGATATATAATACTCTATTGTATCATTGATTAAATTATTTTTAATCAATTCCCTACACGAAAATGATTCTCCTGCTAACCACATTTTTATCCACCGGATAATGTAGGTACTTACTAAAATATTTATTTTCAATTTGAATTTAAATTTTCAGATCTAAATATTTCAACAAAAATAAATTACAAAGGAATAAAGGTCACAAATAGGTATGAAGATTATTCACTATATTTCTGATTATACATATTTTTTTAAATTATTTGGAACTAGCACATTCTAAATTAAATTTATACTCTAATGGTACTATTAAAAAAAATGGTTAGAATTTTTCGCACAGTAAATAGGGAGCGTTAAAAAAGTTAATTCTAATAGATAATTTGTAATTTAGTCAAGAAGTGTGCCTTTGAAAAGAAGGGAGTTCTACAAATTATGAAAATCATGGTTGAAAAATAGTGAATTATTCTTTTTTGTAAAAAGGATCAATATTAAAATAATAAATTGTATTGCTCGATTAAGTTTCGAAGAGACCTAAGGCGAACTTCTTGCAATGTGTTTTAATTAACGTCTACGATTACATAAGCCTTTTCTGCCTGCTCAATAAAGTTGTAAAAACGGTAATTTCTGCTTATAATACCTTTAAAGACAATCGACGTTCCATATTATTTAAATAAGCAGACATCGGGCCACCTCTTCCTTTAACCACAATGCCGCAATATAATTTTCAACACCATTGTAGATATCAACACTTGAGCAATGAAAATTATAGCTGCCAGAACAGAGCAGTAAATGGAGAGACCGTAAGTTCCTACAAGACATTGAAGAATTTTTTTTAAAGGTTGAGATAGATTTCTTGCTTTCTTCATATAGAATTCCCCAGTATCTTTAAGATGATTGAAAAGTATGTTAAGGAAATTCTGTAGTCTGACATCATTTCTACTTGTAACTAAGTATGCTCCGTTTTTTCAGATTGGATTAGCTGATCGTACATTAATGCCTGGCGATGTTGTACGATGCAGTGCACCCGGAAAAGGTACACAAAAAGGATATTGTCGTGAAGTAAATGTATCCGCTGATGTACGCATCAAAGGAACAAATTATATAGCCAAAAATGTTACATCAACCCGCTTGCGTCCATTAATTACAATGCTTCGAGATAATGCTGTCTGTTTGGACTCTTGGGTTGGCAGTACAACATCAATTATTGAAAAATTAGTCTTAAAGTAATATATTTGATAAATGAGACACAAAATTTTTGTTTCACAAAAAAAAAATTATATTTTTTAAGGGCTGCCTGCGGTTCGATATTAGAACTAAGACCTGATCAAGAATTTTGTCCATTAAAAGATGTCGACACCAAATATCGTCGTGGTTTTTTTGCTGGTACATTATTCTATCCCGGTCAAACACTTGTTGGTCCGGTAAGTGCACTTGAGAATGCCAAATGGATAAATGCTACACCGGAAATACGCAATACACGTCGTTCAACAGCTGTTAGTTTTTTTCCTTTTTTTTTAAATATTTTTTTAACTAAACTAAAATTCTTTTCAGTTTGTTGTGCAAACTGTTGAAACCGAAGGAGTTTATGTACATTGGCAATGCAAGGCATTGAGCGAAAGTAGCTCTGAATTAGATTTGAAACAAATTCAACCAAGTAGCTATGTAACAGGTAGTGATCTAACAAAATTACGGCGACTTAATTTATTTGAATCGTGTATGCTACAAATTAACGATAAAAATTACCTAACCATAGAAGAGGATGATATAAAAAATTTAACAAATAAATCTCAGTGGCGCAAAGAGCGGAGCACCTGCTGTAAGTTTAACTAAAAGAATTTAAAAAAAAAAAAATATTTGTTGTCGATAAACACGTGATCAATTTTTGGTTTTAGTTGAAAATTACAAAATTCTCCACAATCAAGTTAAATCCGAAAATGCTTCTCTTAAACCACCGAAAACACATTCGTCAAGTGAGGACAAAATGTCAATAGCAAAAGCTGATGGTGAAAAGAAATTCCATTTTTCATCGAAAATTAAATTGGGCACGACCAACTTTAAGCATAGCGCTGCAAATGAAACATTTGAACAGGATGCAAAAAAGCACATTGAATCGACAATTGCCAAAATGTTTCGTCGTTTCGATCATAACTATGCGAAATTGAATGAAAGTGATGGGTGGAAAACGGATGAGGACAGCAATTCTTGTTCGGATAGTGTAACAACAACAGCTTCTACTTGCTCAAGTCCAACGCCGAAAAGTAGTCCAAAACGATCTCCATTGTTGTCTAAAAAGGTAATTTTTGTTTTTCTTCGGTAGATAAATATTTTTGGTAACATTTTGAGACCTCCTGTTTGTGTGTCATTTACTTAACATCTGTTGGTGCTGCAATTGCAATTTATGTTTGTTCGCATCGATATTCTCTTGAATTTGATTTTCAGAAGATTTTCATGAAAATAAATATTTTGTCCATTTTGACTGTTCATAAGTTCATTGTAAGCCCATGGCTTCTGTTTGAAAAACGGTGACGAAAATTGTATTTGACTAAATGACTAGCAACTGCTGCACCAAACGGAGTTAAGGGTTTGCCGGTCATGTATTCTCCTTAAACTTAATTGAATTTCACAATAGCAATCTATTTCAGCTTATATATTTGGTAATACAGAGTCGAAGAAATGACCCAAACAAATAATTTCTCTTAAATTTTCAGATTAAAAAATTGAAAAAACGAAACAACAAAAAAATCCAAAGTAATCCACCGAAAGTCGGCGATGAAGTTGTAACTGAAACTGTGGTTGTGTATAGCAATGCTACTGTTGTATGGCAAGATGGCAGTATTGAAACAGGCATTCCATCTAGACAATTATATCCAATACATCACTTAGATGAACATGTAATTGTTATCATTTGTCATATTGTCGAAGATTCATTTACTAAACGTTAGGGTTTTTAGGAATTTTTTCCAGGAGACTTTGTTTTAGCTGGTAACGAATCAAATGATCTGTCCTATCGAGATTATGGTGTTATACAAAAAGTTGATCATCAAGGTCGAACAGCATTAGTAAAATGGTTTCGGACATATACAATGGCCGATGCACCAAGGTTTTCTTTTTGATCGATATCGATATTGATCTATGTGTTTTAATAAATTCTATTTATAGACCGGAATTTTTTAATGAAACCGAAGTCAGCGTTTATGATTTAAAAGATCATCCAGATTTTCAATATCGTCCTGGTACAATTGTTATTCGGGTTGCAAATTTCGTTGGTGAAGATCGTTCATGTACAGCCGGTCAGGTTGTCGATAACTATACAGAAGGTCGTGTAAAGGTATGGTGGGTTGATGGACATTACAGTATGTGTTGGCCTCAGGATTTATTTGAAGTAAAAATGAAGATTTAGTAGATTTTGTGTGTTAAGGATGTTTTTTTTAAGGTTGGTCAATACGATTCCGATCATAATTTCTGGTTAAGCGGTGATTCCGATAATGATTCATGGGAAACTCAAAGTCAAGTTAGTGAACCGGGTTCACCGGCTGATCCAACATTGAAACCACAGTTGGCGCTTAATTTAGAAAGAGCAAGAACGGCTATGGCACATTTGGAGGAAATGTTTTGTATTAATCCGAATCTTGAAACCCAAGAGGTACATTCCATTGCATTATTATATCAAATTATTTATAATATTCAATATTGATTAAAGGTGATGCGAAAACTGTTGGAAGTCTATAAAAAATGCCGTTTCATGGATCGCTTAATGAGCACAACATTTTTCCATGAGGACAATTTTATGGGCCTTATCGAAAGAGTTCGTCGTGTTAGTACAACATCAACAGCGGCCCGTGTGCAAGATCACAAAAATCGTCTATTCAATGAATCGCCAAGCAATAAATTTAATTCACCTCAGCCACGTGATAATCCATTTTTCCCAGTTGCTGTTGGTGCCGCACTAATTACCGATCAAAAGACTGTAAATCCGAAAAATTCTAACTCAGCAATCAATTCGAATAGCTCATTAGTAGAACAAAAGCAATATAAATCCAATAAACCCGATATAAATATCGAACAAGTAGAATCGAATGAACACAAAATTATATCGCCTACAATTAGTTTCAATGAAGTAGTGATTAAAGAGTATCCAATTAATTCACATAGCACAAATGATGAATCACTAAATGCACAGAATAAACAGTACGATTGTGGTGTTGGAGCCGATGTTGATACGGTACGACAGGAAGCCGAGGATGTTGTTGAACAAATCAATCAGCAGCTGGCAATCATACAACAAAAAGTTACGTTAGATGATGAACGTACGGTGGCACAAATTCACAATTATGGTCAATGCCATAAATCCAGTTCGAATTCGGCTAATGATTCGGGTAATCATACAAAAACGGAATGGGGAGAGGCTAGCTGCTGTACATCGAGTGATATAACAACAGATATAAATAGTAGTCTTCTGAAACCAAATGATGATCTAACGTCAAACTCGTGTTGTAGCATTGAGTTGACGAGTGACAAATTGTCGGAATTTGTTTGCGCACGGCTAAGTGCATTAATGAAAACCCAATTGATAAAAGCTTTAAATGAGGTAAGTTAATAAATTCCGACAACTTTTGTTTGTTCGGCCGTATTGTGCCTAATCTCTAAATAGATCACAGGGAGTGGTTACTCTTTAGAGGATTTTTTTTTAACCCTCACTTCTTTAATTTTAATTTTAATTTCCAGATCAACCAAAGATTCTACCAACCAATTAATTTAAGTGAGATACAAAAAACCGAAGAAGAGTGTGATGATACTAAAGAAATAGAAAATATGGATAACAATCAATTAATTAATACAACGACTGATGATATACGGGACACTCCTGTTGAAGATACGGATAACATACTGAATACGTCCGTGATAGCACCGGTGCCTTTAGACTGCTTTGTATTTTTAGAAAAAGCTCCAACTACGCACATGTTCAATCTATCTGTATTTGAACCAACCAACGCACAACAATTTTTCAAAGCTGTCCGTTTCGATCATAAATTGCTCCGGACAGCTTTGCCGCCCGGTGTATGGGTTAGGTAAGAATACATAAAAAATTTTGCTTAAACAAAAAAAAAACCAAACAATAAAAAAAAATTGTATGTTTCAGAGTATATGAAGATCGAGTGGATTTGCTAAGTGTTATGATAGAAGGTCCGAAAAAGACACCATATGAGGATGGAATGTTTTTGTTTGAAATTCAATTGGGCAAAGATTATCCAAAGGCACCACCATCATGTCATTATGTTAGTTTTTGTTCGGATCGATTAAATCCGAATTTATATGAAAATGGTAAAGTTTGTATTTCATTGTTGGGCACATGGACGGGACGTGGCTCAGAAATATGGGGTCCTGGCAGTACATTGCTTCAAGTTATCGTATCAATTCAAGGATTAATATTGGTGGCCGAGCCATATTTTAATGAAGCTGGATATGAGAAGCAAAAAGGTAAATTTTGTGTGTGATTTTTGAAATTTATATTTTTGATAGTTGCAACGACTTAATCCCTAATTTGTCTGGTCTCACAAATTTGTGCCAATGATTGCTTTGCGTTATATTCCGGAAAAGAAATTTTTATTTATTAGTTTATATGCGATGTTCCTATGGTTTAGATTTGGGCCTCAGTCCAAATGAATTCATCTATGTACAATCAAATTTGTCCTATAAGTAGGAACAAAATCGTAAAAGTAAGGATTTCTACTTATAGGATATTTGCTGTATGTAACTAGGTAACTAGAGTAATTTCAGATAATTCAGTCCTTTTCATGAGTTGCTTTATAGAAAAATTTATTCTTTTTTGTTGTTGGAATTACATTATGGAATTACATTATGGAATTCTTTACCATTAACGTGCTAGGCGTAAAATTAACAATTTACGATCTCCTGGTAAATTTTATCTTCTATTTTTATCTTTTTTTTTTTTACAGGAACACAACAAGGCATTGAAAACTCACGAATGTACAACGAAATGGTCATCCTCAAACTTGTCCAATCAATGTCGAAACTAATTGTCAATCCATTGGAAGTATTTAGCGAACAAATTACTCAACATTTTCGTGAATGTGGTGATTCAATGTACAATCGTATTAAAGGTTGGATGGACATATCCAATGAATACAATGAAACGATCAATGTCGATCAAATGGATAAAACCGCATTGCTACAAACATTATATGCAAACAATAAAAAATGTATGATGCCCGAATTTTCATTGGTACCGGCATCGCGAGGTTTCTGTTTAACACTTGCCGGTTTGTTGGAGAATTTTCGCAATAAACTTGCCACCATACATGAACCGCTGTAGTGTTATCGTTTGTTCCTATATTATAACACTTACTACCCCTAAATATATATGAAAAAAAACTACTACGTACTATTAATTATTAATAAAAAAAAAAAAACAAAAATATTAAAAAAAAAACACTACTACCTAAGAATTAGTAAAAATTTCTATTTAAAAGAAATACAAAAAAAAAAAAAATATCGCCACTGTTGATATTTGGAATTTGATTATTACATTCCAACGAATCCATTAGAGCAAATTACAAAAAAAACAAAAAATGCGCTCACATTTTTTAATTAGCCAGCATATTCACACGAGTATTCACACATTGCCTTTAATTTTAGCTTTAAATAAATTTATTAATTGGAAAAAAAATGTGAGTTTCTTAGACGATTTTTAGAATTTAGAACCCCCGACAAAGTAAACGCGCTGGAATGCAATAAACAAGTTGAACTAACTGTTATTTATTTTCCAATACAATTTTTGCACTGCGCCACGCTCTGTCCAATATAAATTGTGCAATTCATTCTCTATTATTAGAAATATTTTCTTTTTTTTTTTGATTTATTTATTAAATTTATTTATATATTTCTATCTTTTTCTCTCCCTTTCTCTCTCTCTCTCTCTTTCTGTATTAAATATGTTACTTCCATTCATTTCTTTTCAATACCACACAATAACATACAATAATTACCTATATCTAATTAATATAAAAATAATAATAATAAATAAAAATATTATTAAACTGCTGTTTGGGTACTGTGATAAAGTTAGTACTTATTCGCTAGTGCGACAAGTGAATTTAATTTATTTTTAAAATGTAATTTCTTGGAATTGTTCAATACACTTTTCTTCTTTATTAATTATTATTTTTTTTTTTTAATATTATTTAATTATTTTTGTTAATAAATTGTTTCTAATTAATGTTCTGGTTGTTTTCCTTTTTCTTTTTTTTTTGCAGCAACAGCAATTGTACTTTTCTGCGGCGGTAACAAATTGCCACGACTATGGAGAATATTTTTAGGTAAAGATCTACCTACAAAATGCATCAATATAGAAAAACTGATCGCTGCCATCCCTTGAAACCTCCAAATTCCAATTTTGATTAAAAATTTATCTAAAACTAACAATTTAGTAAAATAAACTGAACTGATAGAGATTACCTACACCGAAATCATGTCGATTGAAAAAAAATTAATTCTATATGAAAAATGGTAGCCAATCACCGTGCTCTTACAATAAAGTTAATTCTTTATATGGAACAAAAACCAACATTTCTGTAAGACTCAGTGGCTCAGGTGGTAAAGGCACGGTCTTGAAAACCGACGAAATGTCAATTTTTGATATGAA
>JANSTT010017933.1:0-15357 GCA_026745375.1 Platyura marginata | reverse complement strand
ATTATATTTTTCTTTTTGGTGGTAGGTTGTTGCTATTGTGCATTATCGTAGTTGATTCTTTTGCGTTTAATGTTGACAATTCGGAGGTATGTGGGACACTCTGAGTTCCATGACGTGTTATTAGTGTCTAAGCCAAGTCTCAGTTTTTCATTGGACATCATACAGTTTGCACACTTTACATCATTTGACTTACACTCTGATTTGTTGTGTTCGCCAGCACACTTGGCACAGCACAGTTTAGACTTACAATTTCGGGAGAGATGGAAAAATCCACAACAGTTAAAACATCAAAGAGTGTCAACTATCTCATCGCACAGACAAATAGACCAGCCAATTCGAAGTCTCTTAGTCAACATGAGTTTCTTGATAGTGTCTGGATCGATTTGCATTTTAAAGGCAAACTTTTCCGAGTTTTTCACACTGAACACAAAATATTTCCAGTTTAGAATCATTTGTTAAAATGTCACAATTTTGGGACACCAACATTCTCTTTATTTCCGCAGGTTCATACTTTTTCAAAATACCAAAAATGTTGTATTTAACATTTTAGGGGAAAATGTTGTAAGAAAAAGTTGTAAATCTGAATTAATTACATTAAAATGAGTCATTCAACTTATTATTAGGGTGGACCGATAACAAAATATTTCATTTTTTCTAATATCATCCCTTGAGTAGATATTTGTTCGTTTTTAAAATTTTTATTCCATACAATGTTTTTTTTAATTAATTTTAATTTAATTTTTAATCAAGTTTTTCTATAAAATATAAAATAATGGCGATAGACTACTTTACATATATGAAAAAATATGAAAATTGCATAAATTTAGGGCCTCTTGAAGCATATAAAGACGACTGAAAATCAAAAAGTCATAGAAGAAATGTTTTTCGTGATAAAAAAATACAAAAAACGTGCCCCATTCAATTTGGAAATCTTGAAAAAAAAAATCCTATACATCAAGTGAACCACTCTATTGTACAAGGGAGTTCCGCAATTTCAAAACCGCGTTGGACCGAAAACGCATTATATTAAACGTTATAAGAGGGCAGTGCCGCATTAAGCCCTGTTGGGGCCTGTAGGCCAGCGAAATCTATGGGCTCCTTTAAAAAATTATCTGGTAACCTTGGTTGTATACTGAAAAAAAAATAAATATAATTTTTACATATTATAAAACATCTTCAAAATATATACATAAACGAAAATAAAAACAATTTAATTTAAACAAACCGACCATACTTTGGCATAGGCAGATTCATTAAATTCTCGTTTACCGAGCAGCCAATATAAACAACAAAATTAGTGAAACAAAAGCTAATCCACACTCATTCCAAACTTCCCCCCTTTGTTCGTCTATATAGATTTTCGGTTTGCATCGACTTGTGAAGATTATATCGATGATTAAACTCACAAATGTGTTAAGTGCCAAATACACTGCACAGCAAAAGTGATGCAACAGTGAAAAAAATTTGGAAAAAACAATTTTATTAGCCCATATCATAGTTATAAAGTAGTTTTTCCTAAATTTTTTTCTTCAAATTATTTGCTGTAGTACTCCTCCTTAAGATAATGCGTAATCATTGTGTATATATTACAATTACTAATCCTGCAGTTCAAAAATCAAGATAGCTACATAAAAATGAAACAGCAAAAGTGTTGCAACAGCTGGATGTTCTCCCATTAATCGCTAGTATTTTTTTAAATTGGCTAAAGTTCCAGGAATTATATTTATGGAATCATGAATTTAGACTAAATGTTAGCCTTTGGAGGTGTGAAATTTCAAATTCAGTTTATTGTCGGCTGTTTATAGGCATTTCATACAATTTTGTAATTTTTCTGTCAAAATGCAGTGAAAAAAATCTACTTTAGAAGAAAACAAAGTGATAATTAGAATGCATAATGACTAAAAATCATTAAGTGAGATATCTAAGGCTGTTAACAAACACCGGTCTACGATTTGACGAGTAATCAGTCGGTATGGTGAAAGTAAAACATTGAGAAATGCAAAGCGCTGTGAACGAAAAAAACTATTAAGTGATCGTTAAAACCGTTATATTATAAACAAAATTGAAGAAAACCCATTTGAAACAGCTACTAATATTACAAAAACAATAAATTCAGATTTTAACTAAAATGTTTTTCGTCAGTGACATTAAAAAAGGCTGCTAAGTAAAGCTACGAAGCTTCCGCACAAAACTACTCTTCCCTTCATTTTTCAAACCTTTCCCTACCTTCCCCCCAATTTTCCCCACCTTCCCCCCACTTTTCCAAACCGTCATAATTATGAGAGGAAAAGGGGTACATCTTTCGGGTTAAATCAGAAATAAGTATATATGGTATTTGTGAGCAATTTTTAAAAATAACCCGAAAGGTGTACCCCTTCCCCTCTAATAATTATGACGACTGGAATTGTAAAAATGTGTTGATGGAAATTGATATCATATGTTGATGAAAATTGATATGGGAGGGGGTCAAAGGGGTGGAAGGATTTTGTCCATTTACAATAAAAAAAAAATCAAACTTCTAACTTAACGCGTTCTAATGTCATTGTGCCTACGAGGAAGCGAGCGAGAGATCCGAATGACAAAAATTTTTATTGCATTTTTTTGTTAGAAGTCCAAACCGTGGAAAAAATATGAAAAAACCCATAAAATATTTTAAAATTTTCAACATGAAACCAAAGCTTCTCTTTTATATTTCATACAGTGTGAAAGCAAAATCAACCAGTAAATATTATAATCAAAATTATTTCGTACATCTGTTTTCAATGTTTATCTTTAGCCGAGTGTTCTGTGAAGAACTTATTCAATTTTTAGTATGACGCTAGCCCAAAAACATTAAAAATCACTGTCATTTAGTAATAGACTTGATAAAAAGTATAAATATTTCCAAGAGAATACTTTATGAAATTAGATAAAACGATGACAATCTCCTGTTTTCCCCATTTTTTTTTATTTGATAAATGTGAAACAGTCCGTTATACTACATACATATCTATTTAACATTCCACACCATTAAACGTGACCAGTGGCCATATCAGCCATCTATTTATCCAAAAAATGGAGCTTTGCATTTAAACGCCCCAACAAAAATCAGTTATAAATGAAAACATCCAGAATTTTATAAAAGTTAATCTGCCCATTATATTACGGTTGGTACAATGTATGCATCCTGAAATATCCATATACAATTTATTCATTGTATACAAATTATTTGGTGCAAATCGTGTGTGAAAATACATACCACGACGGTTATACAGTGCACTTGTTTTTAGTAAATTAATTTCTTATAGGCTTATAGCCATCAATACATCATTACGGAGATTTCAGATAAATTGGATGAATGAAAATGTTGATAACTTTGTTTTTGGCGAGTAAAAGTTTTCCAAAAACTTTTCATTTAGCAGAATTTGTTTTCCAGATTTGCGATATGAAGTGTTTTGAGTAAAGAGGATAAATACGTCGTTAATGATGATCACTTACAATTTACTAACATAAATCAGGCCTATATACAACACATACATGAAAGTATTTAGGTATACAGTTGGTCTATGTTTTCGTCATAATAAAATAATTATTAATTGAAAAGCAAAATGACAATATGTGCATTCTTCAATTTCATAAAAATGTCATTTAATTTGCAATATAAACCAGTAAAGAAGGAAACATTGGCTACGCCGATTATAATATATCCGTATGAGTACTTGTTTATTATTTACAACTTTATAAGTGTCTATTTTGTCTGTACAATAAATTAACAAAGGATAAATTGAATACAAATGATTAAAAACCTTAGACATGACATAAAATAGATTGCAGCGCCATAACGGTATTTCGTGGAACTTTTTAGTCTATGTATAAATCTTATTTTTTTTTATTTTCTATCATTTTCGTCATATTCATTTTTTTTGTAATCTAAATACTTTTCGAGTAAATGATTAAAAACCATAGAAATTCAATAAAATTGATTGCAGCGCCATAACGCTAAGTCGTACAACTTTTTGGTCTATGAATGAAATCTTCATTTTTATATTCTCTATAATTGTTGTTATATTCATTTTTTCTACATTTCGCCTACCTTTCGAGTAAATGAATGGTTTATATCAAAATTAAGTGAACACTGTACCACAGCCTCCTCTATTTATTGTCCGATTTGCTCCAAAAACAATAGGGTTCTTACTCTAGGACTACACAATAAACTTCAGCTTTCTAGCTTCAGCCGTTTGGCCGGAATCTTGATCACGGACGGACGGACGGACGGACATGCATAATTCGACTTAGAATTTCACGAGAAAGACAATGGTGTTGATTTTTTTTTTCTACGATGAGTATTAAGGGGCGTTACAAACTCCGTACCAAAGTTATAATACCCTTTGATTAACATCATAAGGGTATAAAAAGAGTATGAAATGAAAACCATTAAAACATTCAGACATTTCATCGCAATTTTATTAGAAATGCGTTGGTCACCTCAACCGAACAAAACTGCCCTATCGAAATGAAACTTTAAAGGGAATTAGTAGTCTTCTAGTAGTAAATAGTAGCTCAAAATTACATCTAGTGGTTCCTCAATTTTGGAGATAAGGTTCTGCATTAGTTATCTCTGGTATGCCCTCAAGCTGAGTCTGGACCAGGAGGGCCTTCCCTTCTCTATAAAATCTTAAATCTATCGGGCCTGTACAGAGGAGCCTACAGCATTGCAAGGCGCTTCGCAATTAACGTTTACTCTGTGGATTGTAAATTTTTCATAGGCTATTCACAGCAGTTAATCTGACCCCATATGTATTTTCATATATTTTGTATGATCTTTTTTTAAAAAAATTTTTATTTTATTTTTAATAATTCATAAAGAATACTTACTCGTACTTTATTTTAAAGTAACAAATAATTTTAAAATATATGACAGTACATATCGTGTATAGTGACCGTCAAGGGACCGGGAATTTTTCGTCACTATAAGCAATAGTCACTAATAGTATAACCGATTTTCACCACAAAACAAATAGTAATAGTATTATACTATTTGTTCTGTGGTTTCAACTTTCAAGAGAGAATATGTACATAGAATCTTAGACAATATAATACAGTGCATAAAAATAGGTGTAAGACATATTTTGTATGAAAAAGTCGGAATTCAGTAATTTCTCGTAGTTGTTAGGATTGATATTTGAGAAATCTATGAATGCAGATATTCATTATTTTCAAACGCTAATATTTTCTGAATTATTTGGGCATTTTGTAGCTTTGAATTTTCCGCACAAAGAGGGGAAATTTGGAAAGAGTGTGGAATTAGATTGCTTTTGTTTCACTCATTTTGTTATTTAAATTGGCTGCTCGGTAAATGAGAATTTAATAAATCTGCCTATGTTAAAATATGGTCGATTTGTTTAACCTTCAAACCAGCACGTGGGGTGTTCTAGAGGTTCTATTACAATCAAAATTCGATAGTAAATTTTTAGTTTTTAGAAAAAGTTAACCCTTTAAGGTCCAAACGGTTAACTTTTAAAAATGTATTAATGCTCTAATAACATAAAGAATATCTCAATGAAAAAAATTAAAAATTTAAATTTTTTTTTATTTAACCCTTCCATGTTCAAAATGTATGGACTGAAATGTAAGGGTTAACTTTTTCCAAAAATTTTATTTGTCAAAAAATGCTGGAAATTTAAAATCATATAAACATACAAAGTTTCAAAATTACATCTTTAATATTAAGAATCTTTGAAGAAAAAAATTTGTGTTTTTTAAAAAAAAAATTCGAAAACTGAAGTTGGATAACCCTTTACATCGAAGTTTATATTGCAATAAATGTTTATTTTCTGTTTTAATATGATTTTTAATAAAATAGTATAACAAAAAAGTCAACAACATAACAACAATACATAATACATTTTGGGGTGTGAGCACACCCCAGGTGCGGCACAACGATGTTTTTTTAACGTGCTGGTTTAAGGGTTAAACTAACAAAAGTGAAAATAAGGACGCCAATGGGACTTTTATCGGGTCATTGTCACCTAAAATGTCACATGCATAAACTGGGACTGGTCGAAGACAGTGTGTCTAGCAGACTATGCATCGAGGACGGAGAAACGGCTGAACACGTACTATATGAGTGCATTGAATGATGCAATGAAGATAGGGAAAACAGCGACTAGGCAAATACTGACAATTAAAAAGATCGAATCGTTACAATAGTATATGCAGTGTTTTGAGGCCTCAGTACACTACCCACCCTTTAATACAATACAATAATTACATAAAGAGAACTACAATCGACAAATTGACCCAACTGTTCATAGGGAATTATTTAAAAGATGGTATAGTTAAAAAAAAAACCATTAAAATGAACATTTAAACTGTTTAAGAATAACATTTGCAATGTTTGCGATATATTCTATTAGGTATTTTTTAATTAGTCATACAGTGGCGACATGTTTGTCACTTGACTTGTTGAATTATTTTTAGAAATCAAGTTATACCTACCAAACTTTATTTTCATTTAGATTTTTAATATTAAATCGAGTTTTCATCAATTAAAAAAAGATTTTTGTTTTTAAGAAAATTTCTTTAGTCTGAAATTTATAAGACAATTTTCTGTTAAATTGATTTCACAAATTTTATTAAGCGTTTTTTAATTTGTGTTAATCATTTTTTATTGATAAAAATATGTCTAAAGGAATCAATAAATACGAGCTTCAAGTTCTATAACTATTTAAGAGTTTTATTTAAAGAAAGATGGACTCTTTATTTGCATCATCGATTCTAATATACGAGTATGTCTATGGAATAAATATAATCTGGCTATCGCTATGTTAATTTAATCTAAAGCCAACAAAATATTCTTAAATTTTACACTCAACTGCATTTAATCTTTCAAAAAACATTGTACCAAATAAATTGAAAGCTTTTATATAATTGTATTCCTTTAAAAAGTTTAAATACGCAAACAGCATTCATTATACTCTGCATATATAAATATAAGTAACATTAAACAAGACAGAGTTTTCAATCATTTTTTTTTCTTTTTCCGAAAAATTCTCCCATCAAAATACTTTAAGGAATTGACGTTGATTTATTCGGAAAATGCGCAGTCATATTTAATGTAAATCAACAAACCCAGAGAATCACCAAAAGCGATCTACACATCTAAAGTATCTAAACACTGAATTTTCCACAAAATATAATACCATTTTACAGAGGAAAATAGGGAACATAAAAAAGGAACTAACCGCACTGGCACAAATAACATATATATTTTTTTGAAATGTTATTTCAAAAGAGGGTTCTCTTTGCTAAAATAAAATAAAATAAAGAAAAAAAGAAAGAAAAAAAAAAAAAAAAAAAAAACGTATTCAATGTTGTTTTAGGCGTTAAAAAGGTTACAATGTAATGAACTCAACTATTTATTTTTAGTACATATAAAGGAAGAAAGGAAATCAGCAGAGAAAATCGCTGAAATAGCAACGATTTAATGCATTGTTAAAACATAATAAAATCGAAATCAATTCATCCATAATGTAAAACTACATATTTTACCTCACATAGTTATACGTAAGCTTTACTCTAGAGAACTCTAGTTCAATACTAGTTATATCATGGGATAGGTAGAGAAATTCTATGGATTTATTTAATAGAAAATTGCTCGTTGATATACATTTTTATGTACAAGTATGTGTATAACTATACCTTCCCTACACATACATATGCGTGTATCACAATACATATATACAGTTTTTTATTCGAAAAATGTTCAGTATAGGTACTAAATGTTAACGTTTAAAATAAAAATGGATTTTAAAACAAACACCTATAAATTAACAACCCATAGTGGGATGTGGGAATAGAGAATTATTTTCCCATTTAAATGGCAATAGATTTTCTCAGAATCAAGATCAATAACTTCTTATTTTTACAAAAAAATAAAAAATAAAATAAAATTGGTTTACTCGGAAAAATTACCCATGCGAGTAGTAAAATAGTTACTCGCACCTACATATTTGCATTTAGAATTTTCTATGTGGTGAGATACAGTAGAACCTTGTTTATCCGGACTACGTGGGGTTCGCTCGGTTGTCCTGATTATATCAAATTACCTAAAAAATGAGTATAGGAATAGATAAAACAGGTATCATTTAACTCGGGGTCGAGCCAGTCGATCTGACAGGCACAGCAATCATACGTTTTGCTTTTTTTTTCTTTTGATAAAATTTTTGACGATTGTAAAAAACCAACTTCTATTTCATTTGTATACCTAAGCCGGCACTCACCTCACGACACCTGGCCTTAACTCGTGAGTTTTCGAGGCGCGCCCATCGTATGGTTAACACTTAAATCACAATAAATAAAATTACCGTGTAACAAAAGACACAAGAAGTAAAGCGCACCGTATGTTAAAGAGACCGATTGTCAAAGTAACTTGTACGTTCACAAAAACAATAGAAACGCAATAAATAATGTAGCTTGCAAGAGCTTCACACCTGCAATTTAGTTTTTGAATCTCTTTTTTTCTTTATTATAATTTTTTTTAAATGACTGTCCGGATTAAGCGAAATTCATATTAATGAGGTTCTACTGTAGTAAGGAATTTATAGTATGTATTTGAGAATATTTCGAAACCATGTTTTGAACTATACGGAATAAAGGCGAATCATTACTTGAAATGGTTGGCAGCACAATTACAGTATATGTGCAGGAGTGGAATGAGAATAAATATACAAAAATTGTCATTTGATTATGAAGCCAGCACCTTGATTTCATTCTATTCGAAGCATTAGAAAACTCATGCACCAATAATAGGCGTCATTGTGGTTGTTCATTTTGTTCCAATTCTCAAGACAATTTGAGTATAGTAAAAATTGTAGCTGACGTCAAATCAAACGATATTCTATAAGAAATTATCACATGGACAATTTATCTCTCCGAAAGAGAAACAAACAAACAGAATTTACAAAAGATTGAAAAATGAAATAAAACTGCTCCTTTGGCTATACCCTTTTCTTTGTTAGACACCCTATATTTCTATATAATAAATTGCCTGTGACATAATTATGTGTAGGTGCCTGATTTCTAAAAAAACTGTTATTAAATATATGTCCATTCTCTTGATTCAATTCGTATTTATATATTTTATCCTGCGGCTTTCTTGTTACGTTTCGTATTGATTTATTAGGTTCAATATTTTGACTTTAATATGTAGGTAATGTACAGTACAACATACATTAAAATCATGTACGTAGATTATGGTTTTGATGGTTAAATTCTATGTGGTTAAATAAAATAGCAGACTAAGTACGTCTACATATATATTAGGGTGGTCCAAAATTTCATGAGAAAGCTTATAATTTAAGATTCAAAACGCATACCCTCTAATAAGTTTGATTTTATGATAAAAAATAAATCTTCAAACATTTTTAGTCTGATTGATTAAGCTTTAGGGCTCACAGAGACCCCATCTTTTTTAGAAATATGCAGAGATTTTTCATAATTTTGACGAAAATATGCTAATATTTGTTGTAGATTTTTTTTTATCATATCCATTTAAATTTGAGATTTAAATTTTTGGGGACCATCCTAATATATATATTGGATATGTAATTTATATTTTCTAATTGACGTAATAACATCAAAAATAGATTCGATTAGAAAATGAACGTTTCCAGTTAAACGTTTAATTGTTGATTTTTCTTATTATAATAACATTAATGTTTAACCCTAAATGTCCTAAATAAATAGGCGATGTTCATTTTATAGAGAAAAATCTAGATAACAACATTCATATACTTATACATACATACATATGTATGTATGCAGAAAGATAAATATATTTTTCTATATAGACAAAAGATATTTATTTGTGATATTATCAATCAGAGACGGTTCTAGCTAACATACACAATAAGTAACCGATCAAATGGCATAGTGTGTTAGAATGGTGGCCCAGTTATAAAATCTTGAAATGATTGTTCAAAATTTGATTTAAAGAAAGATTTTATAAAAATTAAATTTTTATTTTTTATTTATATTTTCGTTTATTTGTTTATTTATTTTTTATTTGATTATGGTGAATAAAGATTTTTATAAATTGATTAAGATAGTTAGTTAGAACTATAATTTGAAAATCGTGACTTTTTTTAATTTTTAAGCCTATCTAAATAATTGAAATGTGAACGAAACATAGTCATGTTATACATCATTTTAAAGGTAATTTAATAATCTATAACTTTGTCATACATCGATTTCAGCTAAAATTATTCATTGAATTATAACTATGTAGGTTAACAACTGAAAAAAAACTACCAAATTTTGATATTTGAACCATGAAATATAATTTTTTTTTTTTGATCAAATTTTAAATCTAACATTTTTAGACAATAACACAAGTTTTTCGCACCCAGGGCTTTGGCAAATCTCAAATCCAAAAATCTCCATAAAAAAATAACCCACCTACTATACTCATCATATATAAAAAAAAAGAAATGTTCCTTTTTGAAAAATAAGAACATGATATAGTTTTTTAATTGTTCTTCAAAATCTTCATCTTCTGAACTAAATTTGGTAATTTTCACAGCATGGATGCAAAAGGACATAAAGAAATACTACAACAACAAAATATTTTTAACTTTATAAATTAGAGTACTTTTTCATTGCACTTAATTATTTGAGTAAATATTGTACAAGAACATTCTCAATATTCTCAAATGGGGACGGCCGGCGTTAATGGGTTAAATTACCCTTATTTTAAGCTATGGGCGAAGAAAATCGGTTCCTGGTCTTTGGTAATAATTATTTAAAGTATGCGTTACACACAAATTTGTTTAAATTTTGACCTTAAATAATCTTCGAACTAATGGATATTATACATATTCACCGAGTTTTATTAAAAACCAAAAATCTTGAGTCCAAAAATCACAAAATAATCAGAAAATGAAGAAAAAAATTAAGACATCTTTACCGTTGTTTTTTGGCAATTTTTTAAGAATTGACTCAATCTTGAAGATATAGTTTTAAAAATGTTTTATATAAAATTATAGGCATTTTTGGAAAAATACATTTTCTTGGAACAAATAACTCTTGAGGGTAGATAGGGTTAATTTCGAACATAAAAAAGTTCACCAACAATTTACTGTCCTATAGCTGTTATATGATTTTGTTTGCTTAGTAAGGAGTGAGCATATTTTAAAAATGTAAGTAAAAAATGGACGATGACGTCGAATACTATAAAATCGACAATAATTCTTGATGAAGAAAAAAAAAATAAATAAATAATAATAATTTTAAAAAAATGTTCTATACAACTTCATTATTACAGCTTTTAGTCATCGAAAAACAGATCTAGCTTTAAGTTTTTTTTTATGTAAGTATATACGTAACGTATACACAAATATATACTTATATACAAATACATATATACTTATAGATGATATATAATATAAGATAAATATATATGTAGCTAACTTGAGGGTTGGTTCTGTAAAAGTAATTCAATCTCTAAAACCCATAAAGAAAAATAAATACGTAAACGTTGTTATGGTGAGCTTAAAATGGTTTTTTTTTGTTGTTGTACATATATAGTGAGAGACGCACATTTTTATACGCATTTACAATTTTCATATTGAAAAATGAAAACATGCTTTTTCACCTAACGTTATTATGAATTGCCTCAAAGAAGGAAAAGAAAAAAACCCCCCGAAAATCATAAAAGTAACAAATGGATCATATGACAAGAAGTACCCACTCAACATAAGAAATTTGAATCATTTATTTATTTTTTTTAAAATTAATTTTGTCGAAAAGATGCATAAATGCGTACCGAATCAGTAGGTTGACAAAAAAAAAGTATATTCTAAGTATAGAAATTCAATTCTCTCTATTTCTAGCATTCAACAGAATGGCCACTACAGTAAAACTTATGAGACATTTGCAATAATTTTTAAGAAAAAAAAAAAAACCCAAATGACAAGGAAAAAAAAAAAAATGTTATCGTAAAGAACATTGAAATATGTATGTTTATCGTCTTTGATGATACGTTTATAAACATAGAATAAAAGGCTACGCACTATATATGTCATGTAGTCATTCTTTTCTTACATAAACTTTTATTTTATGATTATTACATGAATCACAATAAAAACTAAACAAATAAATTTTCTTGAAATGTGATAACAATAGAAAAGATCGAAAAAGTCGAAAAAAATCACGTTTATAATTCTATTTATCGCCAAAGAAACAAGCCACACAAACACACACACACACATACATTTTTAGTGAGGTTAGGGGATAACAGCAATATAATGTTATTTTATGATGGCCGTATTTTTTGTAACAGAGCATAAAGTCCTGTTTTTTAAAGCCAAATATTACATTTTTTTTGAAATGGTAATTTTATGTATGAAAAATAACTAACTGGCATAATTTGTACTTTTTTCTTTTCTTGTGTAGTTAATAGACTGTGTATGAGCTTGATCTTAGGTTTTTTATTTTTTTATTTATTTTTTTTTTGTGTAGAAAATATTTAAATATTTTTATTTTAAAGGATTCTATTCGGTCATAAGGAGTAGTATATTGTATATAGATTTTGTTACTATCGCTTTCGGAACAGGTGAAATTTCATTTGGTAGACTTCGTTCATATATGGTACACAAAAATGTTAATTAAACACTAAATACTTTCAAATAGACATTTATGGGTTTTAAAAAAAAAATTAAAATTAAATTATAAAAAAGTACTAAAATGTCTTAATAACAAATCAGATATCACTTCAAACAATTGCTTTTACATATCATTCAAAATAAAAATTTTACAAAAAAGCCCATAAAATTTTCTAAATTTCAATGTCATGAGTTAAACATGCGATATATGGAAGCTAAATAAAAAACGTTCTGTGGACAGTTTGTAGGTATTATTAGAATTAGAACACATCAAACTCACATAAAAGAAAAGTAAATTTTCTTAAAAAAAATTAAGTATTTTGGAAAAACTTTTGACTTTGACATCCCAGTAGCTCAAAAACTCTAAAACTGTGAATGCCACAGAAACAAAAATTATTACTTATTTTTTGTAGCTTGGACAATTTTCTTTCCACTAAAATTTCTTCAAGTGATGATGTAAGTTTTGAGCACAACGTTCACAGCGCAATTCACTTTGGGTCTTCCCAATCTAAAAAAAAAGCCTTCCATGTGTACAGACTTGACAGACACCGAAAATATGCCGCCATACCATTTGTAGAGGAAAATCGTTGATGAATAAGACAAAAAAGTAGTGGACCTAAAAGTGAACAGTGTGGAATGCCTGATGTTATACACCTCAAAATCAATAGTTAATACATCTCACATTGTCTGTTATGTTACCTTCGTCATAATAAGTACAATTATTGAAAAAAACACATTAATGAATTAATTATATATTTAAAATGGACGAATCTTATTTGATTGGTATACTGAAACGATAATGCTTGCGCTAATGAGTCTAATGGCTAAAATAATTCCAAAAATGATATATGTCAACAATTCAAAAACAGACACAATACCATAGAAAAAGCTCACTTAATTTCGAATATCATTTGCTCACCTGTCTATTTTACACAAATTATAGCTTTCCATTAACATGTATGACCGCCCAATTTAAGTTAAATTCCATTTTAACCTTTATTTACCTTATAATTTTCATTTTATACGTTAGCTAACAATCAACTCATCTACTTAATTATTTAAAGCTTTCAAAAGTTCATTGCTTATGTACGTACCTACATGTGTACAACTATTATTCGTACACAATTCAATCTATTAGAGGAGAAATGGCATATATAGTTATGTAAGTACTTACCTACTACTACTACTCATACTATAGTCAGTATAGTTCAGTATGTGTAATAATAGCCATTCTACATATCTACATATATACCTACTAACTACTAACAACTAAATTTGATTTTAAACAAATAAATCAATAAAACTCAACTTTACTGGATTGTTTAGAATATAAATTAGGCACAGGCGCACCCTAAACCCCATGCATATAATGTAAGCGTATAGGAGAAAGTTAAATTTGAATTTCAATTCTCTATGAATTTGGATTAATCGATGAGAAATTCGTATAAAGGCAAATCCATGGGCCCTGTGTTTTTTTTTTTTCGTTTTTTTTTTGGTTGTTGTTGTTGTATAGTAAATTTATCGACTTAGTGTAGGATTGTAATCACGTCATTTGTTAAACTAATGATGTATAGACACGTGTTTGAAAAAGGAAACTATATGATCCTTTGGCAATAAATAAAAAGCACAAAAAGGAACAATACATTACTGGAGCTTTTCTGTGAAAGGTATACTATACATATACATATATGTATGTATGGAAAAAAAAAACTTTATCAATAAAGCGAGACAATGCCTTTTACTTCTTCAGTTTTTGCCCTTGTTCAAAATGTATAAATAATTTTTTTTTTTTTTTTTTTTTTATTTTAACTTATGATTTTTGAACGATATAAAGTGCCAGAATGGATTAATAAATCAAAAGCGTTGTTAGCATTAGAACTATTTTCGTATCTTTGTGATTGCTTGTCATGCTATATAAGCACTTCGTGACATTCCATTCTTTTATGGTGATGTATAATTATAATCTTTTGGTATGTCTTAGTCAAAGCTATAAAAATGGTTTTTTTTTTGTTGGATTTGTGAATGGTTAGTTTTAGTAATTTTATGACATATGAAATTGATTTAAGATTTAGTTATTGTTTTGAATAGGAATTTATAAGTAAATATTACCAGCCATTGGCGTACAAAGCATTTTATTTTCTTAGTGTATTTTGAAGTGATGTAATTATCATAACAATTGCTTTAAAGGCAGAAATCACTAAGTCAAAAAACAACTGAGCGATTTATGGTCATATTATATATAGCAGGGATTCTTAAAGTGGGGGGCGCGGTATTAAATAGATTTTATGAAAGTATGGATAAAAATAATACATAATTCGAAAATAATATCATCACAAGGTTCCCCTTAATCTATCTTAAAACTTAATTTATGGTCGCTCTAGTACTTCTATTTACATTTGCTAACTGTTAATCTAATAAATCTATGCTTAATTTTTCGAAACTGGTTATTCACAGTTGGCAGCACTATGTCATGGCAATTATAACATACATATTTATCGGTTATAAACAAAAATTTTTGCATGAACACATTTTTTAGGAGGCGCGAAATTAAAATATTTTTTTCAGGGGGTTCTTAATAAAGTTTAAGAACCTCTGATATATAGGACGATTGACCTTGGACAATCAAAGTTTACCTTTAAAACATAGACGCCCAGAATAAAAATTTCAAACGAAAACTCAATACATATAACGCTATCCATTTTCGTCTTTACACAAC
>JANSTT010017932.1:0-15359 GCA_026745375.1 Platyura marginata | reverse complement strand
AACAGAACGCGATGGCGGCTTTTTGTGGATGGCCTATGCTCCCTCGTGGAACGACAAACGGCCTGATGATGATGAATGAGATAAATGTATATTTAGTGAGAACAAAACTAATTGGTAGATCAAGATAGGTCTCACCACGAAAAGAAGAAGAAGTTCCATTAAAATACACTTTGGTGATGATCATCATTATTCATGTTTCATGTTTGTATCTGATTTTGTAGTGGGCCAAAATATATGTCAAACAATCACATCACATCTTTAGTAAAAAATTCATTTCTCTACCCCCTTTTTTTTTTTTTTCTTACAGGATTGCGACGATGAAGCAACCAGAAATGTGATTTTATCGTATAAGGATGTTATATTAATTAGCCATCCAGATCAAACGGATATTGTGGTGCCACCCAAAGAAAAGAAATTCAAAGGCTACTATAAGATAGCCCGCCATTATGGTTGGGCTCTAAATACAACTTTTAATGCAGGATTCGATTATGTAATAATCGTAGAAGGTAAGATAATTTGTTACGTAAAAAAATTAAATTCTATTCCATTCCTAGACAACAAAAAAAACCTTTAAAATTGTACCCCGTTTTTCCTTGTGTTTGTCACCCCAGTGTCACTGTATTTTTTTGAGTAAATCTATGTTTAGAATTACTATATGGGAATAGGCCAAGGTATAGTGCTGGGCAAGAGCAGATGAAATGGAAGACATGCTGATGTTGTTGTTTATGAAACAACTACCATCAGTGCTGCCTGACTATCTGAGCACATCATGACGTTTTTATTTCTTATTCCTAGGTTTTTCATCTTGTCGGCTCCTCTCCATATAGCCACAAGCTCCGCCTGGAATACATTGACATACTCCTTTAGGTGTATTGATTCGTCGAACTCCTCAATATCGCCCCAGTGTATGCCTGCCCCGGTTCTCCCCTCTATGTGGGATCCATCTGTGAAGACTGTGATGTCCTTGTGGTCAATGATACCATCGGCCATCCAGTCTTCCCTTGGCGGTATTTTCAATTCAAAGTTTCGGTTTAATCTTGTTAGGCCAAGGTTCACTTTACTTAATTGTTTTAAAGAAATATTTGAAAAACATTTGATAGCTTAGAATTATTAAATTGAATAATTGCAATTGTTAACCGTTTATTTTAATCACGTAGGAGAGACAGGGGCAAAATCCCCAAAAATCCTCTAATTTGGATAAAGTGTGAAAAACAATAATTCTATTCGCTATTCGCTGCAGAGACCAAGTATTAAACTCTATTTATAAATCTGCGTGCGCAATTTCCTGGAAATTCTCTATGTTCCATTCTTTTACTTTTGTCTCTGTGTTGGTCACTCGATTTGCTCCTTCTCTTGTTAGCACGATAAATCAAGAACGCGTTAAGCTAGAAGCTTGAATTTTAATAATTTTTTTTTTATTGGGTTAAATATGTCTGTGGCGCTTGGTATTGTAAATGGGCAAAATCCTCCCACCCTTTCGACCTGGCCCCATACAATTTTTTGTAAAAAATGTGTTTTGTCATACTAAACAACAAAATCTCGAAAAAATTGTACGAAAAAGTTTTTATTTGTCATAGGGTATATGAGGGTATAACATATTATAGTAATTTTTTAACCCTTATAGGGTCTCCCATACTAAGTTACAATAAAATGGCAATTTTCTCGCAATTCTTATATGATAATTGAGAAAAAATTGTAAATACAAAAATTTTTTTGTTTTTGTTCTTTGTGTTGAATAAAAGGAGGTTACAAATTTTGACCTTTAAAGGACCCATAATACAAAATTACTATAAAATAGCCATTTTTTCACAATTCTTATATGAAATTAAAAATGAGGAGGGATCGTATGGTGTAATGGTAGGGGAAGGGTAGATGCGGTATAGTTTATTATGGAAGCCGTGTTAGCTTTACTTAGCAGCCTTTTTTGTTAAATATTTTAGATGATCTAAATGTTGCACCCGATTTTTATGAATATTTTCTTGGAACACATGAACTTCTCAAAAACGACTCAAGTTTATGGTGCGTATCGGCATGGAATGACAATGGAAAAATTGGCATTATTGACGAGTCAATGACAAACGTTCTCTATAGAACGGACTTTTTTCCGGGACTTGGATGGATGCTGTCCAAGCGGCTTTGGAATGAATTATCGGTGAAATGGCCAAAAGCGTACGTATTTTTCGGTGTTAGAAATTAAAAAAAAAATAAAAAAAATTTTAACCAAAAAAAAAATCGCCTCTTAGTTTTTGGGACGATTGGATTAGACAACCGCAGCAACGAAAAGAGAGGGCTTGCATACGACCCGAGATTTCTAGAACAAGAACATTTGGAAAAATTGGAGTATCGAAGTAAACTTTTGCATTTATTTGCTTTTAATTCAATTTGGTTCGATTACAAAATTCCTATTTTTTTAGTGGATTGTTTTTCGAGAAGCATCTCAAGTACATAAAACTAAGTGACAAATATGCGGAATTCACCAAAATGAACCTAACCTATTTATTGAGGGTAATTTTTATTGAAATTTTTTTAATTTAAATTGATAGAAAGAGAAAAAGAAAGAGAGAGAGATAGCAGTTTAAAGACCTTAACGCAAATTCTTGGAGTTTTGTATTTTTTAGATTTAAAATATTTGCAATGTTTGGGATAATTATGGCTAACTGAAAAAAATTGGTTTGAACTATAGGAAAAAATCCAGGATTTCTCTCTCTCTCTCTCTCTCTCTCTCTCTCTCTCTCTCTCTCTGATTATTGTCTAGAGCAGTGTTGGGCACATTTAATTTTCTCTATAAGAAAGTACTGGAGCTTACAGTTCAGGGCCAATCATTAAAAATACATAGAACAAAATGCACGTACGATCGTAATAGCTTCGTAGTCATCGTTAAAACCGCCGAAATATACGAAATAGAAAATTATGCACACAGAAAAATATTTTCATAAAACGTAGTAAAATTGTAAATACTGATTGGGAAATAGATGTTTTTTATTCAAAATAAATTTGAAGCTGCGGAATGTCCGTCCTTCTTCTTCTTTTTCTTCGGTGGCCTTACGTCTTTCGTAAGGACTTTGCCGCTCTCTCTCTTCCATTCGTTTCGATTTTCACTTGTCCTTCTCCAATTCCTTACATTCAGAGCTCTCAGGTCCGTTTTGAGATTCTCTAACCATCTGGTACGTGCCCTTTCTACAGAGATCTGCTTCCTGCTGGCTTTGATTCCAAGCTACTTTTAGTTGCTAAGCCTTCCATTCTGTTAACATGGCCAAGCCACCTTATTCTGGTGAATTTCAGGAATCCTACGATTGTTTCTCCTTCCATACGTTCGACAAGTTCATGGTTCATTCTGGAGCGGTGTTTTTTTTTTGGCGTTCGTATTGGTTCATAGATAATTCGTAGAATTCTTCTTTCGACTCGAAAAAGCATTTCTTCCAGTTCTTGAGTGATCGTCCACGTTTCACATCCATACAACACTACTGGCCTTATCAGAGTTTTCTATAGTTTTGTTTCCTTAGCAGCTTATTCAATATGTACTTTGCCTTGTTTTCTTGATCAAGTCTATACTTGACATCTGCACGCCCTTCATTTCTGATGTCAATTGTTCCACCTAGTTATCTAAAACTCTCAACTGGCTCAAAATTCCACTCATCCATTGTTAAATTTTGGCCAATTCGCCGACTTTTTGACACACACATATATTTCGTCTTTGTGTCCGTCCTGAATGTTACCTATTAAACAGCATATTGAAAAATATTATTGGTGACGAAAGGAAACAATTACTGAATAATTTCGGCAAAATTAAGCAATTTGAACTTTCCAATAATGAATCTCTAATCACTAAAATCTCTAATAATAATAAACCCTTAATTATGAAGGCATCATATGTGGTTGGCACTTGAATTTGAAAATCTGTTAATTAATCAAGATATTTTTTACAGTGTAAAATATCGTCTTTGTATTTGTTAATTTAAATTTGTTGTGTGTGCGTGTCTCTATTACTGCTCTAGCCCTAGAGAAACTAAGTGAAATTTCTAAATTTTTAACATTTTCAGAAAAATTATGATAACGTCTACATTAAACATGTTTACTCATGTCCGGTGGTAACATTTGAAGAATTACGACGGGGCATACTAACAACAGACGGTCCCGTTAGAATACAGTACAATAATAAATATCAATTTAAGAAAACTGCAAAATTACTAGGATTAATGGACGATTTTAAGGTAATTCCAACAAATATTTTATTGTTGTTTCAAATTAAAAAAAAAAAAAATTCTAGAGTGGTGTACCAAGAACTGGCTACCATGGTATTATATCGCTTTACTATAATAGTCGTCGTGTGTTTTTTGCCCCAAGTAGTAACTGGAAAGGCTATGATTTAACATGGAGCTAACCAGAGCTTCCGTCATTGACAATTAGCATTTCATGGTAACAAATAATCGTTATTTTTCTGCTACGAACAATTTTTTTTTTTTTTTTTATTATTATTATTCACATTCCTTTGTCTACCGTGTTGATATAATAGAAAATATTTTTATAAATTTTTTTTCGTACACTGTTTAATATACTCATACCTATTTGTAAAATGAATGTACATGAATTAAAAAAGATTTTCAAATAACATACAAATGGGAATTTTGATGACGAAATAATGAAATAAGTTCTGCAGGATTTTCAATTCAATAAAATCGATGAAAATGACGGTAAATAGATTCTAGAGCAGCGATTCCCAAATAAGGGGTCTCATGCTACAAAGAAATTGGTTCGCCTACAATTAAAAATGTCAATACATTTTTCAAATATTAAAATTGTTTACATAATATTGTAAACTCCTCTCATCAATAAGTAGTGATATCAAAATAGAAGTATTCGATTATAGAAATGTAGTTCGATCTTATTTTGCGTTGTATATTGACTGTAGCGCTGTAGAAGGTAAGCGCATGTGTGAGTGAGATTTCCAATTAAAAAGTTATTCAAAAATTAAAATGTTACCGAATAATTTCAGTATAAAATCATTCATTCTCAAAATGACCAACATAATCGATTGTTGTAATGAAAAGCAACACAATATTTAAAAAAAAATCCAATTTTAAATTTTCCTCCAAGTAACAATTTTAAACTTACTGTCTATTTGACCGTCTACAAATTGTATCCGTACACAAGCAATTGCATTAGTATTAAGTAAATCCATAAAACACCCCAACCAACCCCCCCTTAAAAACCAGACCGTGCTGTAGAAACGGTGACGTCCACGGTTTTTATACATTAAAATCTAAACCTATTGCACTACATAAAATTCAACATTTCTACCTCGTTTGAACACGTCATCAATGAAAATATCGTCTACAGCAAGCCTCTCCAAATTCTTATCTTCAGATCAGAAATTGATCAAAAACGTCACATCGTACAGATCCAAAGAAACCACTCGTTTATTATATGCACGTTATATGGATTGTGTTGTTTCTTTGTATTATGTATTTCGTGCTATACGAGACTGATCGCATAACATCGTGCGCAATAGAAAGCCAATGAAATAATTTTTTTTTAGTTGAATATTGATAGCGAAGCAATTAGCTTGTTTCGACGGCTTGCTAAATATACACAGTGAAAAACAAAAAGAATGAATAACAATTAAAATGTACCATAGATAGACAAACTGAAGTTTGCAGACGGAGTTAGGCTATCTTCAAAAGGATTTAATGTTACAAAATAGTAATTTAAAGAACATTGAATTTTGAAAAATTTGTCCCCTTGATAAATATCCCAAACTTATAAATATAATTCTACGCACATATTCTATGTTTGGGAGTACGTATGTGTGCGAGCAATCGTTTTTAGAGATGAAACGATTACTACGTTTGAGTCTAGTGTATTAGTAATATGTTGTATTTCATGTATTGAATTTTATCCTGCGCCATATTGCTTTGGAGAGGCCTGGTCTACAGCACGGTCTGGTATTCAAAGAGGCAGTGCCGCTCCTCGTATATTTTATATGGAACATTTTCACACTTACTTTCTATGATCTAGTTCTAGTTCTAAAACTTCTATTAATATCAGTTCTAGTACAGATACTGGCCCTTTTTACAGCATTTATTCTGTAGAGTAAACCAAACTTTAAAATATTTGACATTTCCAATTCAAACAGTGGGTCGGATGAAAAAAAGGTTGGCAATCGCTGTTCTAGAGTACTGTAACGGTTCGATTTAGAATAGAAATATTTAGTAAAATTCTCTGTTCATTGTTCATAATTATCTTTTTACTTAATTCGAGCAAATGTTTAGTAAACGAAAAAACAATTAAAATACGTAAAAATTACATGATAAAGGGGATTCTGACCGATCAAATAAAACCTGAAATACTCATGCGTTGATTTCTATAAATAACTTAAATCAAAGCCGAAATTGCTTCAAAAGACAAATACAAAACAAAAATGTAAACGGAAGACGATTCAGATGATGTAAATGAATCGTCCGGTTGTTAATTTGCTTTGTTTGTTAATGTTCATTGAATAAAAAGTATACTGCGAAAAATACTGAATTATAAAAAGTATACTGCGAAAAAAAACGAGAATTCTGACACGACATTCACGTACGTCGCACAGAGTCATAATGGATTGGCCACATTACAAAGAATTCTTAATTTTTTTTTTTTGGTCGATTACAAAGATATTTCGGGCAAAAGGGAAAAATATCGATATAAAAAGACATTTAGTTTAAAATGACTAGAGCAAATCCTTTAATAAGTCTTCAAACATAGTGTAAACATCATTTTTCCGTTATTAGCACTTTTAGCGGGGCCTTAATTCTAAATGTCTTCTTCATCAATTTCCTCACAATCAATATCACTGGACGATTTATCACTTTCCTCCTTTTTTCCCAACATTTTCAATTGTTTATCCGACAGATATTTGTCACTGCGTACCACCGTATCCGACATTTGATTGCGATCACCAAAAACCCGTTCCAATTCAGCAATTCCATTATTGGCCGTTGTAGCGCCAGGCAATACAAATGCACTACTTTGTGCATATTTCAATTGCAAATATGTGTCCGGATCGTGAACCGGATGCTTATATGAATTTTGATTGATTCCCGGAAATTTCGAGAAAAATGATGTTTTCGCCGCAATGTCAATGTTCCGTTGAGAGGCGGCCGTTTGTTGGTGAAATTTATTGGAAAAAAATGAATCGTACGGTTTGTACTGTGGCAACATTCGACTGGTAAATGCTGATTGAATCGGATATGATGCAGGTGTTTTTCCAATCCCATAGTTAATCGGTTGACCACGTGATAAAATTGCATTTCGAGCATTTTCGATAATTGCTGAATTCGGCGAGGGCGGAAAACTACGAATGCTTGAATGAACCGGTGGAATTGGCAGTGGAGCGGCCGTATTTAGCATCATCGATTGAATTGGTGCTGTGCCAGTGGGCGATTGACTAAATAACCATAGACGATCACCGACAACCATCGGTCGAGCTAATCCACCGATGCCAATTTGAGCATAGTACTGGGATGCCAATGATTCAACGTCGGATGTATATTTTCGTTTCCATTTGGTGCGTCGATTTTGGAACCAGATTTTAATCTAAAATATTATTTTTTTTTTTATTATTATATTTTTGTAATTAACTCCCATAGATGAAAAGACCTTACTTGTGTTTCCGTTAGGTGAAGTTGCTTTGCCAATGCTGTACGTTTTGCAACCGATAAATATTTGCCTCGTTCGAATTCCGTTTCCAAAGCTTTAATTTGAGCAGCTGAAAATGCTGTTCTCGGTCGTTTTTTTCGGTCATCGTTTTGAGCTAAAATCACATTTTTCTTGAATAATAAGAATAAAATGTGAAAATTTAAGAAAATTGCATGAAAAATTTGCTAGCATTGTTTTTATCACTGGTGATACGCAGTAACATTAATTAAATCTCTATCTTGTAACATTTTAAGATGGAATTGCTTTCACAGGACCATGAATCAAGAACAATCCACAATCTCAAATGAAGTTTTAATTCTAATTCTGTTCGGAGAAGGGAAGTATATTAAGGATCGATTGAAAGACAACTTTTTGAGTTTTATTTCTGATTGAATTCTTCTTATTCTTCTTAAAACGGAACAAATTTAAGTATTTCAATAACTTCTCAGTGTTACTGCCCGATACACGATATCACGAAAGAGAAACTACATAAATAGGATTGAATAAAAGAGAAATCTAATAAAAAAAATAATAGAGGGAGCTGCTAAGGTAATAAGTACGGATTAGATTGAAAGTGCTGAAGGCATATACTCTTAAAGCCTATAATAGTGCTCAGCCCCTTGACTGACCCACCGCAGACAAAGAAAACAGGGCCAAAGCCTGAGAATTATTGATCCCATCATCATGGGGCCATTTTTAAAAATAACTTACGTCATTCTGAACTTTTTTAATACTGAAAATATGGTTTTGAAACTTTGTATTTTTATAATAAGATTTTTAATAAAGGGGATGAGATCTTGTATCCCCTTTAAGTGACCTCTGAGACAATAATTTCGAAAAACAACAATTGTATTTTTATATTATTTTGAATTTCCAGCATTTTTTGTCAAATAAATTTTTTGGAAAAAGTTAACCCTTCAAGGTTCATACATTTTGAACATGGTCATGACCATCGTCTGACACTTCAAGTGGTTAATTGAAAGTCTAACACAAATTATCGATCATGTTTTGTATACACTGATTAAGGTTTCCGACTGTAGTGTTACATCTTAAATGAAAGTCATCAGCATCAGCAAGGAGTTCACCAGTTGTGCATACGAAAACAGTAAAGCGATTTCTATGCCTTTACATTTTATGAACGCCGGACGCCTATCTGGGCCTCTTTATCAAGAACTTTAAATTTAATATCTACATAAAACACTGTGACGTCAATTTTTGTTTAAATAGTATATAGCTGAATCGATAGTGACGTTTTTATACCTACTATCATCATTTTAATGATCAAAATAAAATATTTTAATAGCCCGTTCCATTTCCATTTCGACCATCATCTTATATTGGCCAATCTAATTTTCTTTAAACTGTTCAATGATGTTTTTAGAACATCTTTTCAACACCTACTTTAAGTATGTTGTCATTTGCGCTAATGTCTGTAGTTAAGTTGATGTGGTTTAAAATGATGTTACAAAAAAAAAATAAAAAAAAACAAAAAAACAAAACTGACGGTTTTTGTTGTACCTGACCTATTGTGGTACACTTCAAAGTAATTAAGCTATTAACAAACGATTAAGTGTTTGTAAATCACTTCTATTTTAAAATTCTTAATTACTGTTGGCGTCGATGATGTCAATTGCACTATACAGGGTGAACTAGAATGGATGGATAGTGCAAACTTATAGGATGTGACACATGTTCGAGAATCTACGCCGTTACTTAGCGACTTGAACATTTTCGGACACTGCAATGGAACGATTCACTCAAATGCTAATAACTTCGGCAAAAGTCAACAGATTTTCATCATTTTATGCTGAAAAGAAAAACAATGTCCAAGTATTTAAATATCCTAATTTTCCAAGGTTTGCGAAAACTCTGGTATTAAAAATGGGCAAAATCGTCCCAACCCTTCAACCTCTCCCCATACATATTTATTGTACAAAAACCAGTTTAACAAAATTTTGAAAAAATTATGAAATACAAAAAAAAAATTTATTTTTTGTGTTGCATAATAGGGTTAACCGTTAACCCTTGCAAAACGCCCCATACAATTTTTTATACATTTTTTAGAGTTTTCTCAGCCAAATGAAGAGCTACAGCCACATTTTTTTACTTTTAGTAAAATATTAGTTCGGGTACATAAAATTGGCGAACTCTTTTGTCTCCCACACAATAAGTGATTTCCATCCATCCATCAGTAAGTGAAATCAGATAAGTGAATCATTCATTTGGTTCTACGATAATTCGCCGAAAATGACAATTCCTTGAAAATGACAGTTCCTCGAAAACGACAATTCTCCGAAAAATACTATTCCCCGAAAATACAATTTTCCCACACCGGCTTGCATAGGGTTAATCGCGACGATTTTTAACTTATTCTAACCAGGTAATCGTTATATAAATATATTGGATTTTCGGAGAATTGTCATTTTCGAGGAACTGTGGCTTTCGGGGAATTATCGTTTTCAAAAAATTATTGTTTTCGGGTAATTATCGAGCTACCATTACATTTCAGTGGCCGAAAGTCATCAGAAACTTAGGTAATGGGGCACATCTTCACAAAATTAACCCATCAACTATACGCCCTATAAATTCGAACTATCCATTTTAGATCACCCTGTATAGAAAAAGTATTTAACTTTTACGAAAACGAAAGAGATATATTAGTAAAAATTGTATGTATGTACTGTACTTAGGTAATAAGAAGGTAATATATCCAACATGGAATAATGGACAACAACAACAAATATTCAATATTTAATGGGCACTGTATCAAATGTCAATCACTGTCACCAAACAGAGTGTGGTATTTTAAGATTAAATAGCAACAAATCTTGGCAAACATGATGGCTAATTGTATAAAAGCTAATTAATTGACAACATACCACCATTTAATTAGAATTTTCTTCTCATTAATAAAACAAAGTACCTACCAATTAGTCAATAGAATTTTATGTTTTATATAATTGGGCAATGTGTTTTTCATCAACAAAACTAACTTTCTATGTTATATAAATTACTGCAAATATTTCTTATTTTAAATTTTATTTTGCCGACGTACAACGTTTCATGTAGGTATTTTATATGTAGGTAGAGCCGTAAAGCCGTAGCGTCGAGGTAACAACACATCAAGAGCATTTCATGTTCATTTTATATAAATGTTTGTTAATATGTATGGCAAAAATATATTTTGCGCTTGAAATCGAAATGACTGAAAGGAAAAGTCACCTTTTTGAAATTTTTCTTTTGAAGTCCACATCTGAGAATAATACACTGTTAATCTATCGGAATAAAACATGACCCATTGTGTAGCATTTAAGATAATTTGCAACTTTGATGACAAATTCGGAGTGTTCTTAAGAATGTCCATAAGAAATAATGTTAACCCTTTCAGTCGTTAATTATGTTTAACCCTCATTACGTTTGGGTCAATATACTTACGTTAACCTATGCGACTCATAAGGGATTTTAGTAGATTTACTGGTGTTAATCATATTTTCACATTTATTATAAATTCATGGTGACTGTAATAGGCTTACAAAAATGTATGTGCAACAAAAAAATATAGAAATTTTATTTATTTATGCATTTTTTCCAAAGTACGATTTTTTCAAAGTGTTCAAGGCAAACATTTTGGTCGCATCCGCTACATATTTGCTTATTCATTCTACCAAGAACTGGTGGACACATGTAGCACCTTCGCTTCGATCCATTGTGGAACGGGCGATTTTTTGGATGCTCATTTTCTGGTTCAAAATCAGATACAATTTTGCGTACGATATTGGCCGTCGATTTTGAGAGATGTACAGTACTTCGGCGTTGAATGTTGGGCACAACCAACTCTTGGACCAATTCTTTCAAGAAAATTGTTCGACGCGTATTCACCTTTGTAGAATTCCAATCCGGATATATATTTATCCATATTACCTTGGCAGCAACGCCAGCAACATCAATTATATTATAAAATTGAGCCATTGGCCATCGGTTCGTTTTCCGCTTAGCAGAAAAAGATTGACATTGCTGATCCAGTGTATCAACTCCGCCCTTGGTGGCATTATAATCCAAATTTATTACCGATTTGTTTCTGTTTTCAGCATCAATTTTGTCATCGTGGTGTACCGTCGAGAGTAAGATAATGGCGAGATTTTTTTTTGGAACGTAGCTCACAAAAGACATATTTTTTCGAAAACCGAAAATGTTTGACTCGATCAGATGATGTCGATGGAGTAAAAAATTTTGTGGAATGCACCTCTTGTCATTTAGAAACAAAAACAATTGAAAATTGAGTATAAAGTGCCCATATAAACAAATATTATCTCTCTCCAGCTAGCTAAACAACATGCAATGCACCACCGCTCTCTTGCAGAGTCTAGAAGACTCATTGCGTGTGTTTGCGTTAGTTTTTCGAATTTAGCCCAAGGAACACTTTGTTAGTACGAATACATTTACCAGCGGTAATCTTAAAAAAATGTTGTGAGGTAAATAAATGAAAACGAAATGGAAATGAGTCTCATCCCAACGTAATTAGGGTTAAGGTCAAAAAAAAATATTTGTCTTGTTTATTTGGATTAAAAGTAAAAAAAAACAATTTTTTCTAACTTTTTCGTCAATCCGTCATTTGCGCTATATCCTCTGGGATAATGTACAGTGTAGATATCTATGCTGAAATCATAGAGATACTTAATATGATAATTTTGGGATAATCTACACATTTCTATACATCTATATACTGAAAAATCATAAAGATAATCCCATTCACATAGAATAAGCGATAATTTCAAATTACAGTAAATCAATAAATTGCATGCATATAGAACAAAACAGAAAATTCTCTTTACAGATACCCTATGATGTCATAGTTACATTCTTTCCATTCATCAGTATAACAGAAAGAAAGCCATAAAAATTATGATCACTAAACAAATTTATTGTTCTAAAACAATTTAACACAATAGAAATAGTTTGCTTACGGAATTTCTTATATATAAAGAATGCGTACAATTCATTGGCCATTTACTGTAAAAGCAATGTAGACTATTGAGTACAAAACGCGTATCAAAAGGTTAATTGTAAACGAATACTTTTGACGTCTTAACGCTCAGTGTAGGTATGTGGGCGATATTATTTTCTTAATATAAGTTCACTTTGATAATAAGAAGATAATATAAATCCCGTCTATTGAAATTATTCTTCAACCATAGAATCATCTGAAACTAATGCCTTGCAATACGTCCTGAGTTCTTGAGATACAAGTACTAGGATGCGAAGTAAAATATATTTCGTAAGATATTTTCCTCTAAGCTTCTGATTCATACAAGTACAATACAAGCTAAAGTATTAAGTTTTTGCTCTTTATGAATTGCTGAACTAGGGAATAAGGGGTCCCATAAATAAATTAAAAATCTAAAACTAAAAGCAACATCCCCAGAAAGTGTCATTAGGTTGGACGGAGTTAGAGCCCGTTATTGGTATCCCATCTTACATGAGAGTTCCGGAATCGAACCAATATAATAGCACAATGATGTCGGTTTATATTGGGTTAAATACACCATACCGCCGTATCGACAATTTAGTGATTGAAGCAAGAGACGCACAATACAAATGGACCATTGTTCGATGCTTGGATTGTTACGTAGGTTGAATTTCCATAATTTTTAATCATTGAACAATTATGTTCTCGTTGCGATATTTTCTGAGAACATAGATTATTTACTAATTAACTCCGAAAAAACCCTTTCGGACAAACACAAAAACCTTGATAGGCTTGATAGGCTTGATGTCCTCTTTTTAGAGGAATATGTCCTCTTTTTCAACCGAAAAAAATCGTCCGCTTTTTTTTCATAATTATCCTCTTTTATCCTATTTTTGCTATTTTGTTTTATTATATTTAAGTATTGATACAGGTCATAACACCATCACACGGTAATATAAACTGATCCCTAATCACGTCACTAAAATCCTAATTAGGTACTGATTTTTCAACCGATTTTATGAGGGATCAAAACTGAATATGCATAGTCACTATATATAATAAAAGACTTACTTTACTACTACCGACCCCCTTTCCTCCTCCGTCACAACAAAAATTATGTCCTCATTTTTACTAATATGAGTCTGGTAACGCTACTTAATGGGAAACCAGCGCGAAACAATCGATTCGTTCCATATTTTCCACTATTTCCACTATTTTAGATAACAGACACCCCACAACATCACCCATACTCTTTGTTAAATAATTTTGAAATTGTTTAGACAGATCTACTTTCAAAAAAAACTACATTTAAGTTCATCCTCAGATGAGAAATGGTACCTAATTTGTATCTCTTTGGTTTTTTGTTTTTTTTTTGTTAATTAGAAAATACCTCAAACGGGTACAGTCAACTTCTCATCCCCCTATTGATATTTTTGAATTCATAAGATTAAATTTTTGATACGAAATTTTTGAGACAAAATATTTCCCAAGGATATCAGTATTGAATAGCAATGTAAAGGAAAATTGATCTCGCGTAAGGAATGTCCATACCGGAAAACGTCCTACTCTCTAATTATGCCATTTGTAACAATAAAAAAAAAAAAAATTATAACTAACTAGGTTAATGCATTGAAGTACCATCTGGTGCTTATAATTGTTACTCTTGAAATTATATAAAGTCTCAATCGTACCGATGCAAAGAATCATTTTTATCCGTTCCTTTTGTTTAGGAACGTTTTATTCTAAACAGCAAATAAAAAAATTAAAAACCGACCTTTTAATTTAAATTAAATTACCTACCATCAAGTTAACGCCTCACTATTTATTTAATAAAAGATCCATGTATATACATATGTATGTATGTATGTAAGTAAGTAGAGAGGTACAATATAACTCCACCTAATAGGCTGGTTTATTTTCCATTGCCGCCTTTTCCATTCAAACGAAAAATATAAAATATTCAAAAGATAATCCAGCATGAACGGGCACGATGATTATTACATATCGTTTAAGCCCACGCACGTCCATGATGAAAGGCAGATTGCATTTAAGTAGTGAAATCGTTATGTTCAGTTATTTTAAACAATTTGTAGTTAATTATAAATCAAAAAATAAATAAATATCACAAACAGCAAAAATACAACAAATAAATTCTGTCAAAAAGAGAGGGGAAAAACAAACGGAAAATTTGTATGTGATGAGTAACTTTAATGTGGATTTGCATAGAAATGGCATTTGTTTAGAAAGAAAAGTCGAAGAAAATTTGCATTTTTGGTACGAGTATAGTTTGAGATAAAATTTTTTCATTGCTACTTTAGATGGTGATCTTCTCGACTTTAAATGGTGATCTTCTCGACTTTAAATGGTGATCTTCTCGACTTTAAATGATGATCTTCTTGACTTTAAATTGTGATCTTCTCGACTTTAAATGGTGATTTTCTATTCTTTAGATTTAGATGGTGATCTTCGCTTCTTTAGATGGTGATCTTCTCTTCTCTAGCCCGTTTTCTCCATAATTGAAAAAACAATCATCCAAAACATTTAATTCTAATGGCTTTTGGCTATATCTGCATAAAGAAAATTTGTATATAGTCACAGCACAAATACTAAATTATTAATTCATAGCATTACATTTTACAGAAATATGAAAAATAAAAAAAATCTATTTCTCCCAATGTTATTTAATTTGCGCAAACGAAAAAGGGTAATATTTACA
>JANSTT010017931.1:0-15363 GCA_026745375.1 Platyura marginata | reverse complement strand
AAGTGGCAATTCCTTTATTAGCCAAAAATGTCGGCATAAAATAAGATATTATGGGAAAATTCTTCTTCAAGTAATAAATTATAAACGAAAAGCTAAAAACAAGTACCTATACCTACGCAAATATACTTATTTAATACACAATACAATAGCTACCCCATAACCATTTAAATTTTCTCTAACATTAGTCCATTATTTTTAATGGAGAGTCCCCGATAAATTGAATAAATAAAATTTGTCAACCCATGCAGAGCAATTTTTTCTCAGCGATACCATCAAAATGTAATTATAACAAAACAAAGCCCTTTTGCCAGTAAAATCATTTGGCGATGATATCAAATCTGAGAGTGTTATATGCTCCATAATGCTCCCCCTTATTATGTTTAGAGGCATATTATCCAGCATACATGTGTCTATGTATGTTCCATGCATATCTAGATTGTACCAGATTTTATGGCGAAATAATAATATCGCCACATTAACTTTGACTTTTTTTTATATATATATTTATATATGTATGTGTATATTTTTGTCTAATGCTTAACAAACACTCACACACGCAGCCAAATTCACAATGGCAAAACAAATGACGTGTATAACATCACTTCAATCATTTTAACAAAATGAACAATGTACAGTAAATAGACTGGAATTGTTTACATTGAAGAACTTTGCATATAATTCAGATGATATCTTGTAAATCCTATGTAGAAGATCATAATATAAAAGCTTTAAAAGTTAGAATGTACTGATGTACTCGTTACACGACATGTACATGTACATACGTACCGTACATACATTCATATACATACAAATATATTGTAGCCGAGTAAAGCTATTGTTTGTGTCAGTATATAGTTTCCATTGTTTTTCACGCTCTGTGATATGCATTTTGTTTGTATAGAAAATAACTATATCGTTAAAGCTCTCTGAACAGTGTTGTGTTTGACACTGTAAATAGAAGGGGAAATATGATCCAAATATACAAAGAGCTTTTGCTGCGATACTGATTCTGTAGCTGTTGCTATAATGATACAATACAACTAGCAACGTTGAATGGGGGATAGCCTGTGGCGACTTCCATATTAAACGTATAAATAGGCATTGTTTCAAAATGGAGCAGAGCTTTAGGCTATTCTGGATACAGCAAAAAAAAAGAAAAAAAAAGAAGATAATTAATAAAAATATATATCTATATATATACGTACATATGCATGTAATATAAAATGAACGAGATACGACATACACAATTTATACTATAACGATACGATATACATAGTAGGTAAATTACATAATAAGGGATCAGGGCGGATTGTCGTATCCTTGTGTTTGTATCTAAGTTAATGCTATCAAATAATAAAATCAAAATGTATTTTATGACATACTATAATCCGCGCTCCATAAATTTTAATTTATGCAAATATGAAGGGGCTGCTATTTATGTCACAGCCTTATGTAAGATTATTCTAGAAAATGAAAATAAGCCTGGGCATTAATTACTTGAAAATGTGGCAGCACTATAAACTGGGTAAACAAGGCGTTTTTGTATATATATATGTATATATAGTATATTAATGTATGTAGTTAGATAACTACACTCTTAGAAATAATTACATTTTTGTAGTGCAATAATAATAATAATTGTAAAAATTTCATATACATTTGTAGTAAAATTGTAAAAAATGTATTTTACATTGTATATTAAATGTAGAGATTACATTGAATGTAATAAATGGAGTTTAATATGTAAAAAATTACTTCAAATGTCGAGAATGATATCATTTTAGTGTAGATACGTACACAAGTACATACAGTGGGTAACTCTCATTTTCGGCCAAAGTTAATAAACTGCAAAATTAACTAATAACTTCAAAAAAGAAATATATTTTGTGAATATGATTTTTATTATGAATTATTAATACAAATGAGAAACTAAAGTGAAAATCATAATTCAAAAATTCGAATTTTTTAATTGAAAAACAATTAATTTAAAAAACAAAATAATGATGCAACTCTTTATTATACAACTCTTATTTTCGGCCAAAGTATAAAATAAATAAAAAAAAATTCATAACAAAGTTTAAACTTGAAATCAATATTTTTTGGGATTTTTACTTTTTTCAATAATGTACTGTAACCGTTTTTTCATTGAAAAAACTAATTTCCGGATTGATTGTTGGCCACTCTTCCTATATGGCTTCTTTTATTTGTCGAATGCTACTATAGTTGCGTTTATGAACTACCATTTGCTGATAAGTCCACAAATTCTCGATGGAGTTAATGTCAGGTGATTGGGCTAGAGTTTTTATCACCTTAGGGCAGTTGCAGAACAAATAAAGTGGAACTATTCCGGTTGTATGTTTGGGATTATTATCTTGGTAATATTTAAATGATTCCAAAATGTCCAATTTTTCGGCCCTTTGTTTCAGATTATTCATCCAAACATCCAAATTAACTTAATTACTAATTCTGCCATCAATTAAAACCATAGTTCAAACTCCTCCAGGTGACATATAGTCCCAAAGCGTGACCGATCGTATTTAATAGTGCTATTTAGATTTAGCTTTTCAGTTTTCCCGTCACTTCCAAATAGATTAATTTTTTTGTTTCATCAACATCAAAATTAATTAAGATTTTTTACTTTGGCCTGAAATCAGAGTTACCCACTGTATATACTCGTACATATGTACCTAAATAGACAGTGTATGCTGGCTGTTACTAAATAGTTTTTACTTTAAGTACGAGCAACAAACATGGTTAGAAACATTTTTCATTACGCGGACAACACCAAAAGTAGATTATTTGTTGGGATGCTAAATTTATGTTGGTCATAGAAGGTAATTCTAGGAGTTTTTCTTTTTTTTTCCTTCTGCTCTGGAAAATTATAACAATAACCTAAATTGTGAGTTGGTGTAAAAGGGTTTCTGGTAGAATAATATTTTATTATATAACATCGTCATGTAATTTTCTCGTTAGGAAAATTTCACTGGCAATATAACAATTAACAAGTAAATGGGAGGTGAGTGTGCTGTTGAGTTATTTAGTGAAAATTGCGAAATTTCCATGAAAATTATTATAATATTTTAAACATTATGTAAGACCAATCTAATAATAATATATTCTGGAAATTCTAATGATTCAATGTGGTTTTGTTGTAAAATTATATTTTGGGGAGAAATTCTTTTCATAATTCTTTTTTTTTCCATTGATGCAAAATGGATTTTTTATTAATGAAAATACTAAATTCGTAATTCTGCATAAACGATATTCGTTTTTCGTAAATATGATCAATTATGGGAATGGGATGTTGTTCAGTCAGGTTCAAGACCGACTGAGGGTGACACATGAAGGTTTTTTTTTCTATTATGTTAATTTGAATCGGAGGCCAGGTTGGATTTCACTTTAAAACAGTATAATGTATGGCATTATCTAAAAAATGCCAATCCTTAAATAATGGCAGTGAAATAACAAACATTTATAAGGTTTCCGTAAAGTGCTGGATTTTTCCACAAAAAATGATGAGCTCATGTCAATTGAAATAAGTGTAAAAAACCAAGAGAGATGTTCAATGGGTCTATCTATAGAGATCGTAAGGATTTTCGGGCGCTCTCACACTACTTTAAAACCCTTGTACGGAGGTTTACTGTAGGTAATCTTTACGCCGAGCGTATATATACGTTGGATACACTAAGTATGTTTGTTGAGAGTGAAGTATAATTTGGCACTAGAATCAGCTAGCACCAGCTTTTCTTGAAATATTTTTTTTTGGAAAATGTGTTAAACCAAGGAAAGTCAGATTTCAAAAACCCATTGAATACTGCATGCTTTAAAATGTGTTTTTATCTGTGTACCTACATATTCTACGTAAAGGTTCACTCTCAACGAATAAACTAAGTTTAACCCACGTAATATATGCTCTACTTAAAGGTGAAGGTGAAAGGTGAACGTTCTCTCATATAATATTGGTAAAAATCAGAATGGAATGATTTTTTTTTTTAATTTATATAATAAAAAGCGAACAAAATTTAACTGGAAAAACAACACGCCGTGATCTTGGCTCTACTACATAACCTACCCAATTAAATTTATCACGTTCATATGAACTCATAAGAATTACAGCAAATTAATTAGGTTAAGTCCTTATAGTCAAATAAGAAAAATAAAATTATTGATTTTATATTGAGATGTTGTTTCTGTGGTGCAAATTTTGAATAATTCGAGTGAATTTTCTTCAATGTGTACCTACGATTTAAGATTTTTTATATATGTATATTAAACATACATCCAATTAATGAATATAGCCTAATGAAGCAAATACGAAATGAATTTTCTTTGAAATACTTTAATTTTCTATATGTAGGTATATCTTTGATGCTTATACACAATTCAAAACCTAATGCTAAGTATAGGCTCTATTAATAAACAATAACACCATGTAATTACAACTCATCAATAAGAAACACATAACACACACACTCACATACACACTCATAATTTCGCGTTGTAATAACAAGTAATCAAATTCAGAAAATATTTTTAATTAACTTGAAACATGTTATTGACTAAATAGCTTGTGCTTGTGAGCGCCCATGCTTTAACACAACCATGACATTTTGAGAAAAATGTCATCATCATTCATCATTTTGATATGTTTATGATTAAATATATCAAAAGCAAAAAGAAAACTTTGCCAGAGAGTTATAAATCAATGTTTCATATGAAATATTTTCGGGTATAAGTTATTTCAACAATAACAACACCAAGAAAAAAAAACGTATGGTATGGTCAGGTCTTGAATAAAAATAAAAATAAAAATAAAAATATAAATAAATATCCATCAGATAACCCACCCTAAAAATGAAACGTTTCCTCCCCTCCCTCCCCCCATTTATTCTATTGGAATTTTCCTGTAACAAACAAACAAAAAAAAAACACTTTGAATATTTTTCAATTTACAAAATCGTGCCAGATATGAAAATTCCATTATATTTTTATTGCAGACCTGACAATGGCCCATCAAACAATTTGCTGCATCCATAAAGTTATAATTAAACGGAAATAAATTCAACAATGAAACTCCTTTTATATTTGCACATAAAAGTCGTATAGCTCTCCATGTTACCGTTCAACTTTAAAATCGTTTTCGTTTTCGTTTTGCCCGAGCAGTAATTTTGATTACTAAAAACAACATAAACTCCATCCGTTCAAAGATTTAAAATCTAAACCCAAATTAAAGACAAATATTTTCATGGGAAAATCTAATTCAAAAATGAAGAAAAAAAAATAAAAAAAAAAAAAAACGTTAAATGAAATTTTCAATAAGGTTTTCCTTATTTTATTCGTTTTTTTTTTCTTCTTCTTCTTTTCCCTGCTCTTGGGGTTGTGGGTCAAGGGTAAAATAAATTAAATCCAAAGGTCATGTTAGTATTTATATACACTGTGATGAAAATTGCTATTCAAGTTAAAGGGTTTTTTTTTTCGTCTTCTTTTTCTCCTTCTATACCTACTTTAGTTGAAAATTGTTTGTTTTGGGAATTGAGTTTTTCAACTTAATTCGACAAAATACAATCTTTTTTTTTTTTTGTCTTCAATTCATTAATTAGTGCTGATTTGGGACTATGAAATCAAATAGAATTATAATCTGCAAGCATTTTCATCTCGAGACAGTATACAAGTTCATATAAAAAGCATACCAATAATGATAGACTTAGATATATTTAGAGTGGTCCTTATTTACCCATTTTGAGTTTTTCTCGATTGTTGGCAAAATTAATTTAAATATTTACCAAAAATATAATATTTATAAAAAAAAAAAAAAAAGAAAATGGGTTCCAGCAACCTTTTTTTTTGGTATTTTATTAATAAGTTGGTCATTTCAAATCGTGTTGCTATAGCTTGATTGTATTTATTAAAATTAGCGTCGACGACACGCTCCACTTCTTAGGGAATTTCTTCAAAAAATTAATTACCATTAATAACCCAGGGGGTTAAGGTCCGGCAAAGAAGAAGGCCACTATGTCGTCAGAATAAAATTTGACATTGGTTTTTGAAATATTCTTGAAGAAAAATCGGTGTGAGCGCCGGTCCTAATCCAGTTGAAAATATAAAGCAAATTGCAGAAATACTTGTGGACACCTACTAGGACCCAAAATTCTATAGGAGCTAAAAACGAACAAAAAAGTACGTTGTGATGCATTCTATTGTATAACAAGAACATATTTCATTCTAAATCGTCTCCATTCAGGACTACCCTAATTTAGTCTTTATAAGACACTGTAGCAAAATGAAAATCTTGACAAAATAAAGTTAATTGGCTTTTATTTGTTTTTCTGATTAATTTTGAATTTGTTTGTGTAAATATTTGTGTATACACAGAGTTACATAAATTAGATGTTTTTGTAGCAATGACGTTTGTTTTAGAACTAGGTCCACGAGCACCGTACCAAACACTAAATTCGCTATTGTCTACATAGCTTTTATTCAACTTGAGTTCACTATCTGAATCTTTATTATTTTTATACATAACCTCATCTCTATCTTATTACTCTAAATCCAAATAACTTCAATTTACCTTATAATTTTACAATCTCTAATTTTTGGAACATTTCATTTTCTCTCCTACATTCACCTAAAAATTGAATTGAACATTATTTTACTGTAAAAAAAAAAAAAAAACAGAAGAAAATTTCCAACCAAATACACCATTCTGTATGCCAATAAATTCTAATTTTACGCATAAAATACTTATCAACTTCCATGGCAATCGTCAAATAAGATTGTGAGATCTTTATGAACCATTCCGAATTCAAAAATAATAAATATAAAAAAAAAAAACATCTTACATTTGCATTATTTGGTAGAAAATCTATATTTTTTGATCAAAATAGATGCCCCAATGTATCCCTAAATTTAACATAACATTACCCATGTCATGTTCATATACATATGTATATGGAATATACATATACTGGGAAAAATAAGGATAAAAAGAGGAAATATAATTTATATTGTGAATTTTTTTCTTGAGTAAATATGTATTTGTAATGGATTTTTAAACGGCATACTTAATAGGATATTATGCAAGGTTATGTCAAATTTGATTTTTTTATTAAAAATTACATTATAATGGGCTTACCTATAACCTTGATATTTTTAATAATAAATAATGTCATGTTGAAATTTTGTTAAATTAACTTTTTTAACCCTTGGAATGAAATTAAAGATTTATGTAAATATGTGTTAGATCATAGTAGGTAATCTTGGTGTCATCGTATTTTTATTTATTCCATATTGTTGAGGAACTCCTAAAACCATTAAATCTCCAAGTACAAGATCGAATTTCGAAAATAAGAATTGAGCATATATTTCAAAATTGTTTTTATTAGCTTCGTAAAACACGTTCGGGCAATGTGTGTTGATTGATATTACATAAGTCTATGGTAAAGTATCAATTAGATGAGACAAGTTTTTTATTTATTTTTTAATTTATATATTCAGAGTAGTAAAAAAAATAGATATGACCAAAATTATAAAGAATAAAAAATTAAAGATTAATTCAATAGAGAAAAAAGTTTTACGTCATACCCTAATAGCGCTACAATCAATTATATAAGATTATTAGACATACAAATAATTCAATATTTCATTTTTGTGCAGAAAAATTGACAGGGACAAATTTATAGACAATAAAAAAATGAATACTAAGTATTTCTCTAATAGACTAAAAAGTTCTAAACCCTAAATGCTCTAAAATCGATTTAATATTATTTTCAAGTATTTCACACATACGAGTACATATATGGGTATAAATGTTTCCTCGCAGTAAGCTTGGTATGTTTAAAAAAATCAATTATTAATGTAAGTAATTTCAATAAAAGCATTTCCGTTCTTTAATAAAAATTATAGCTCCAAATTTTAAACATTTTTCATCAGAAACTAACGGGGCTTTTAGTGCAATTTAAAGGATATTTAATTATCTTTAATATAAGCTTAGTTTCATAAGAATTCAGGAAGTGTTTTAAAAGTTATTGGTGAAAGGCTATTTGGGCTACCGAAAAATTTTAGACAGCTCTAGCCCGGTTATAAAACCTCACCTAGAAAATAGCCAGAACATTTTCTTCTAACACCATGTTTTCTATGGCATATACTTTTCGGATATTACCCTGTATATATAGTTATAATAACTTACTTATGTTCATCCTTATTCTGGTCGTACAAGTGGTGGAGATTTAATATTTAGGAAGTGATAGTGTAAATTAAAGGCAGGCATCCGAGGTCCCTGAGCTTCTATAAATCGGTCCATTAAACAATCCTCAAATTTTGATAAGCAAATTTTGATGGGCAACTCTAACAATCTATAGATTGGTTCTGCCACCACCAGCGAACATATGTAGATGCGCTTTGAACTGCCCATGCCCATATTATGTGTTTCAGGGCCTTTGCAACTAAAAACGGTTCTTAATACTTAACGGACGGGTTGTTTTTTGTCTGTTTTTTTCGGTTTCCGGGGATTTAAAAAAAAACAAATAATAACCAGTGGCGGAGCGTAAGTTCACACTTAAGGTGTTCACATCTACCCTAAATCTATTTAAATGGATGCATTAAAATGGCGTGGGTAAATTTCACCAGGTAGGACGTGGGATTTTTACGATTAAATTTTTTTTTTAATGGATCGCTTTGAAAAGGGCGTTTTAAATACTGCTTCAATGAACTCAATGGAGATAAACTTAATTTAGATTAGATACCACAATAATTTTAAATTTATTTTTTAGAAGATTTACTTAGTATATTCTAATAATTTAATCTTTCATTTAAGAAATGTTTTGTGTTTATTAAAATTGAGTTCACTGAACGACGTGAACCATTTAACGTGCCGCTACTAATAAAAACGTTTACGAATTTGAAATAAAAAAATTATATTTACGTAAATGTTTAAATTAATTTAAACTTTTCGATTAAAAAAAGCACAAAATATCTTCAATGTCTTTATCAATTTATCATAAATTGGTACAAAATAATTTTAAAAATTAAATTAAAAAAAATATTCATCACATTAAAATTCATAATATTAACAGCATCTACTTTGAACGGCTTTGCCGGGAATTCAACTGTAATTCAACATAAACCATGCATACAAATCAAAGAAATTGTTTGTTCATTATATAAGATGGAGCCAAAATCTTAATATTATTAATATATAATTTTAGAATCCCCATAAATTGTTAACTAAGAATTTATTAAAAATATGATTACCTGCTGTAATAGGTAACGTCTTTATGGGATAATAAATTTTGTATACCTACCGTTACAAAAGAATTCTTGCAAGGTTTGGAATTTAATTTCCATATCTTTTTGCTGTCATTTTTTTTTTTTAGTATAAAGTAGGTAAAGGATGCGGTTTAAAAATCAATTTTGAAAATATTTTCGTTGTAGGTAGGTGCTATTAAAGGTAATTGCATCATTGTTAGTGATCTATCTATAGAAGTAAATGTAGGTATGTATCTACGTAAATGTCAAAGAAATTGAAATGTTTTATTAAAACATTTTGCTGTATTGTACATACCTACATAAATTAAATTTGGAATTTGGCGTAGTAAGAATTATAATTATGTAATCAAAATGAATAATAAAATTACATAAGATGAATGAATATCTGAGGCGCTCAGTGCTAAAACAGCCTAACCCACAAATTTGTCGAACAGAGATAATCGAGTTTGAAACAAAAACGTAATTTTAACAGAAATTTTATTATTATTTAAATTTAAATTCATACAGAAACGAATCTTTTAAAAAAAAATTTTTATTTAAATTCAAATTCATACAGAAACGAATCTTTTAATATTTTTTTTTTATTTAATAAATATTTTCTTAAAAAACGAAAAAAAATACTCTTGAATAAAAAAATAAGTGGTTCTTGCATCGACTAAAAATTAAAATAATTCAAATGCTGTGGGTTTTTCATGCATATTATCAAAACAGAACTACAGACACCTTAATTCTTTACTGTGTTTTGTAGATTTTAGAAATTTGTGGGTTAGGCTGTTTTTGCGCTGAGCGCTTAATCTATAGTTTAAAAAAATGATCATAAATGTATAATATATGTATGTATATACCTAATTTAATAATATAAAAGAAACATATCCAATAAATAAAAATATTTATTCTAGCGGCCATAATAAACACTTAAAATATGTGGTTAGTTAAACTTGAGATTTGTCTTAAGCACTTTCCAGTTGCAATTCAAATTGAAGTACCCACTTATTCATCTCGAATTTGTTTCCCTGACAGTTTTAATGGCACTAAAGATATACAAAAGCCACAGTTGATTTGAAAAGTTGTCCATCCTTTAATCTTAATTTATTGTACAGTGTGTGTATACCAATTATATCATCTTATCTTTATAATTGTCCCATATTATTCACTTAACCTTTGAAGATTGAAATGATTAATTGCTATTTATAATTAATATAACACTTGAATTACATTTGCGTTGCCTATTAATCTAGTTGTGTAATGTACAGATTCTTGGTGGAAATTTAAACTAGAACATTTTGGTTTACATTATTATTAGTATAGATTTGATTTGTATGTATGTACGAAGCGGACTTTAAAAAAAGGAAGAAAATTTTTATGTAAAAAATCGTAAATTCATAGAAAAATACAAATTCATTTTAATATGGGCCTTTTCCAGAATTCTTAAAGGAGTCATTTTTAGGACATTTAAAGTCATTCAAAGTCAGTGAAAGTCTTTCAAGGCCATTCAGGGTCAACCAAAGTCGTTCAAAGTAATTCAGTCATTTTTCCAAAAAAAAAAAAAAAATTTTGATTTTTCCAAAAAAAAATTATTTTGGGTAAAAATTAAAAATACTACATTGTTTCGATAAAAATTAAAATCATTTTTGCATCATTCAACACTCAACGGACCAATAATAATATGGGTCTTGCAAGAAGCATAATTATTACCAGTGGCGGGTCGTGAAAATTATTGATTCCATCATCGTCCGACTATTGTTAAAAAAAAGAAGATATTCGTTGAACCCCCAATTTTTTTTCCTTCAAAATTACCTAAATTTTTTTAAAAAAATAATCGAACGATGATGGAATCAATCAATTTTCACTAGCCGTGAATAAATAATAAAAATTTTGCAGAATTCTCAATAGAATCATTTTGAGCGATTGCAGAGTCATCCAATCTATATTAAGAGTTAATCATTCAGAGTATTTTCGAGTCATTTAGTCATTTTTAGGAAGTGATTTTTTAAATTAAAATTTTCTATTTAAGCAGAATACAACGCTCAACTGGCCAATTTTATTCCTACCAATAATTATAAAAAATTTATCAAATATGGCTTATAGTACATTCTGATACTGAACTGAGAATATTTATGTACTTTTCATTACTTTTATCTAAATGTTTATATAAAGAACATAAATTAATATTAAAAATGATATAATAGAACAATAAAATTATAAGCATTATCAAACTTGATAACCTTGCAACTTTTTTTCTAACTTGGACAATTCATCATCCAGCAATAAATTTGTTTGACAACAATAAACAATATGAAAAACGCCACTAAGATCATAAAAATATATTATTTTCGACTATCACATGTATGTAATAAATCTAATGATACGTCCTCTGTCAAAAGTAAATCCATTTGTCAACTTTAAGATACAAAACCCCTAACTTTTAGCTGTAGCCTGTAGGTTAAATAACATACCAAAAATCTTTCCATTCTTTTATAAGAGGGTTTTCCGAAATAGCACATCACATAATATTATATATTTGATTCTTTGGTTCTTGATAATTTCGCGTAGATTAAGAAATAAATGCTTTCACTCTTTCCACTATAATATAACGAGTTAAATCTAATATTACACATCACTGAATGTAAACGTTAGTATAACAACAACTTTAGATTAAAACTTATTCTCTAACTTGGTATACAAGTGAAATTTATACATTGTGTCATTTGCTAAGGGGATTGGAGGGTATTTTATTTCATAGCATTTGTTTCTTTTTAAATGAAGCATTTTCTATGTGTTGAATCTACTTTACAACAGAATTTTATTGTGACATATTAATTAGCATTTGTCAACAAAATATGCTCTATCTACTGTACCTATAATGTACATAATGTAGGTATATGTAGTACTGTCAATGTACATACATTTGTTTGAATTAAAAATATGCTGCTAAAATAAAATTTATGACTCATCACAGGTAATTTATGTACAGGAAGGTGATTCCATTCATCATTTCTACGTTGGCAACACTGTAAATCAGACAGCTGTCAATAAGCGTGTTCACAGTGTCAAATGTTAGTTTGCAATAACACATTTACGAAATGGATCGTTTAAAAAACGCCGAACGCGTTAAAATTATTCAATAGTTTTACAAAAATAACAATTCTGTACGAACTATGTATCGAAATTTACAAGAAGATTATGATCAATATCATCGTCCTACTGCCTACATTGTTTTAACGCCGTTGGATTTTTTTTTGTTACGTTATGGCTAAGATTTGTGTCTACGTAGACAAACCTGAAACGTTGGAGCATCTAAAAGCCAACATCCGCCAAGTGATACCGCCCGAAATGTTTACGAAAAAGTTATCGAACATTACCTAGAAAGGATGTGGTTGAAAATTTGTTAGACGTATACTTTTTCAGTCTGTTAAGGGTGTCAAAATTTTCCATTTTCATTAGGAAAATGTCGGAGAATTTGAAATGGAAAAATCATAAAATAATCTAAATAACATGTGTAGAGATGTCATGGAGTGTCAGTTCTCTAGCTTTGATACATCCAAAGATATTTAAATTTGAAAACACAATAGGTTAAGGGTTTAAAAGTATTGCACAAAAATACGCCGAACAAATTCTTTTTCAATAAGGTCATTGATATTTTGATACTTTTGTTTGATTTGCATTTATTTTTTTGGCGCCTTCAGTTTGTATGCTAGTACCTATAATGACATTTTTAATTATCTGCTGCTTTAGATCTAAGATCCTTCCTTAAGTACAAAGCGTGAACAACACATTAGACAGTTTTCAATAATATGTAATAATCCAACTTAATCCTACATTTCAAAGCGAAATAGTAAAATAACCAAACTAAAATACGTGCAGTCATTTTACAGTTTTGATTGGAGATGATTAGTTAAACGTTATCATATTTATTATAAGGTCAATATCTAGACAGGGTAAACCATGTCTTATTTGTCTATTAGACGCTCCGCCACTGTTTGTGTGTTTTTTGTGTTGTAATGTCGCTGGCTCGAGAGACACCATGTAATAATTAAATATTAAATGGTTAAATAAAAAAAATATCTCCAAATCAACTTATGCTAAAGGACGGATGGACAGGATTACGCACGTACACGTGACTTATCTTTTTTGTTCCTTTTGTTAATGTGCTCTGTATGTGGAATAGCAGTAGTATATATTGTTGTTTAATGTTCCTTGGTGATTGTTACTATCCAAATTCCTACCGGACTGTTTGTCGAGCTCCCTGGAGATCGCAATTGACTATCGCTTACTTAAACTTGAGCTAATTAATGGATAGCAAAGGGATATTTGTATCGGAATTAGACATATATACATAGATTTATAAAATAATAAGTTTGAATGTAGGAAATTACAATATTTATTGATGTTACAAAGGCAGTTGGTCATCTGTGCCTGTTGGCTGTTAAATAAACTCAAATAAATATTCATTAAAACGAATGGTTTACGGGAATTACAAAATATAAATAAACAAATTCTCACATATGCGTGTAAAATTGGTTTTACATAAGAATTTATAAAATTTGGTTGATTTAGGATAAAGTGAAATCATAAAGTTTCTATTTACGACCATGCAATATCAGTTGCTAGGCAACTCTTTGTAACCTTTAAAATTTAATGCAATTGGTACGAATAAATATTTAGCATTCAAAATAATTTTCCAATACCTACATCCTACAATTCTTATAGCAAAAATTTATCGTTAACAATAAAAATGTAATTTTTTTTTTATAATATTAAAAAAAAAATTCCATTCTTTGAAGAAGCCAGCAGAAACGTATCTTATAAAATTGATGATAACAATGAAATAGACTGACGTGAACAGAGAAATATTTATTTTTATATAGACCATATCGATATTCCTAATTTAACCGTTGAATAAACAATTTTCTAGAAAAGAAAAACAGAATTTAAAATATCTGCAATAACAGAAAATAAAATGAATTTATTTTTTTTAATTTAAATAAAAATGTCCATCGGAATAAATTGTCATTACAGTAAATATTTTACAATTTATAGTACCTAGCACTATGGAAATTAATATAAATAGGCCAACAAAATATATATAAGAATATATTGATACTCGTATTTATCTGATTTAATCAGTTTCAATAAAAGCCATTTCAGCATCCATCGAAAATTTTCGAGTCATTAAGCTTTATTTGAAAATATTTTTATTACTATACGTTATCAAAGAAAAAAAAAGGGTTTTTCCGTTTTCATGGAAAAATACCATACTTTATAGTTGGCATTATAAATAAACATTTTCCAAAAAAAAAAATAAAAAAATTTATTCCAAACGACCATATTAAGATTGTTGGACGAAAATCCTATTTAGCATTATTATTTTGATATTTATGTAGCTCTTTATTAACAACGAGGAAATTAGAAAAGTAGAAAATAGAATTGAAATTTATTTAAATTATGTTTATAAGCTTAGTTGAAGGAGTTGTTAAAGAAAATTTATTATTCATAATGAATAGGGCTTAAGTACTACATTATAAAGCAGTGTTGTTAGTATAGTTTTTGTTTTAAGCCTTCATTACTCTTATATTTTTAGAGTAGGTATTTAAAAAACCAAGCATCTACTTTAAAAAACTCTCATCTCATTATATCGTGTAAAGAAAATGTCTATCACTTTTGGATATATGCAACTGAATGTAAATGGACCATTAATATTTGTTGCTTTAACCACAAATAAATGTTATCTTGTCTAACAAACATTTGAAGTGTTTTAAAAAAAAAACCAGTAAAGAAAGAAAAATTGGCTACGCCGTTTATAATACGGGTGAGTACTTGTTTATTATTTACAACTTTGTACGTGTCTATTTTGTCTGTACAATAAATTAACAAAGGGTAAATTGAACACAAATGATTGAAAACCCTAGAAATGACATAAAATTAATTACAGTGCCATAACGGTATTTTGTGGAACTTTTTAGTCTTTGAATGAAATCTTCAGTTTTTTATTCTCTATCATTTTCATCATATTCATTTTTTTCGTAATCTAAATACTTTTCGAATAAATGATTAAAAACCATAGAAATTCAATAAAATTGATTGCAGCGCCATAACGGT
>JANSTT010017930.1:0-15363 GCA_026745375.1 Platyura marginata | reverse complement strand
AAAAAATTCTATATTTCTACCTAAAACGAATGACGTCACCGTTCTACAGCACGGCCTGATAATTCAAGATGGCGGTGATTGTAGGGTAATATAAATAGATATTGGACGATAAAAAAAACTGGAGAGCTCACAGTCACAAACCCAGCTGGGTCGAACATTTTCTTCAATTCGAAATTGATTTTTTTAATTTTTGTTAGTTTTTCATTTTATTGATTTTTGTTGTTGTGTTACATTTTAAAAATTGTAAATATTCTACAACATAAAATATTTTATTATAATATAAGGCACATACAATATGTATTTGTATATTATTAAAAAATAGCTGCTTTGCATGCAATCTTAAATGGAACACTTATATAGATATAGGCCACTCACAACCTTTTTTCTAAAAATTTATTTTATATTACACATTAAGGATGAACTTAACTTTATTCATAGTTGACAATAGGCATTGGATGTCTTAATAGTTTCCACACCTTGAGATTGAGAAGAAATAATAAGAACTAGTATTTGATAAAAATGCAAAGATTAAGAAACGTTCTCTGACCCATAATCCATCAACATTAGTATATAAGAGCAAGTTTATTTTATGTTTCTATTCTAAAGAGTTAAATAGTAGAGAAAGTGTATGGGGAAATAATTTATTCCAGTATATTCAGGAAAGTTTTCTATAGTGGAAACGAGCCTACTCCCTTTTTTCAAAAAAGCTCATCATCAAATTTACTTATCGAATGTGAAACGTCCTGGACGGGATGGAAAAAAACAGTTTCTTATACATTTGATTTAACATTATCATCGCTGGCTTCTGGAAAATAGATTTACAAGAACTAAAGTTTAACATTTAGTCATGGGCAGGGCCGATTCTAAAAATTTGGCCGTCTGTGTGCAATTATTATCAAATTACAAAACTTAAGAAACATAATTTAAGTTTTCAGTAATTCAATATAAAAGAATTAGATAGTCGAAGAATAAAAACAGTTAATAGACTTTGGCTGCCCGTATGCGGCGACCACCTTGCACATATGGCAGAAGCGGCTGTGGTTATGCCCATAGTCTTTTATTATATCAACTACGAATAAATAGAAATATTTAGAAGCGATCTTTAAGGTTTTGCTTTAACTTTTAAGATCTTCGTTTGGCTGTTGTTGAAATTGAAATTATTTAAAATTCACGACCAAAAATCGAGTCAGATTTTAATACTTTTTTGATTTTTTTAGATTATTTCATTTATGATTTGCCTATGTAGGTATAAAAACTTAAAATATAAAATGTGGAATGTAAAACGTGCATCTTAAGCGTGTCATTTAAAACTAAATTGTACTTGATGATAATATAAAGGAAAACAATTTTTCCGTATCTTTCTCTCATACTCTCAACTTACTCGTTTTCCTTGATTGTACAACATTTATGACGAAAATCGCCAACCACAAAATAACCGAACCCCATGCAGTTAATAGGGCCAGTACAAGACACCACGATGTATTAATGCGATCAATGCGTCTTCGATCAAACGATACATCCTCATGTATATAGTCCATAAAATCAAATACAGTCGGACATGCTATACGTCCTTGTATGGCGGCCACCATTGGGCCAGTCGCTCGCATATGTTTAATAAGCTCTTTTCGATATTCTCGACACGATTGTAAATAGCCATCGAAATAAATGGAAGCGTAAACAAGCGAAAACACCAGCATTACAGCGGAAACACAAGTGGCTGGTATCCAATAATGGGGAGATATTTCATTTCCATTTGCTTCCGTTCGAGATGTCATTATAATTGTATCGCCCGATCTGTTAACAATTATTATGAATTCAATAATAAAATTTATTGGAAATTTTGTACCTTTGTTTGACCGTATGTGTTCGACTTTTATTTGAGAGCATACAAACACGCCACACATGATAGCTGCCCAATATAAATGCAGCCAGCATCGGAAATAGTAGACCAAATGTTGCCAAATGACAATAAGCTACATGACCGCCAGTAAAATACGTTATTGTCGATATACCATTAAGAATGCATCCACAATTTGTTTCAACACAAGTGTCAAGAACATATTTCCAGTGATTCCATGCAATTGCAGATGTTACGCTGCAAATGAATCCAAATGCAATTACTAGAGGATAGAATTTTGCCAGCAATCCTTCACGTTGGTGGTCTTCCATTTTACATCAATAAATTAATAAAAACTAGGTCGTAATTAAGTAATTAATTAGTTAATTAGTCACTAATTAAATTGACTTTATATTTTTTATTTTTTTTTTTTTTTGAAGATCACAAATTTCGTTGTATTGTTAAAATAAACTTTGATCAAGACTTAACACTGAACCAGTTAACAGTTAGGGTTAAAAAATAAAATTTTTATTTATTAAAATAAGTCTAAATAAACATTTATTTACAAATAAATCCACATTTTTTACACCTGTTAATTCGGGCGTTGGTCAACAAAGAACCATGGAATGTTTAAAACTAGTCGAATAATCATACAACATTGTCACGTGACGTATATACATTTCATATTGGTGGAATTTTTGTAAACATTCTAATTTCGAAAATTTCTCTTTTACTCCGTTTTTGGTTAGATTCTATTACTCTGTTGTCAAACGACAGCACTGATTTCAGTCAAGAAAACGAACCAGTCCATTTGTTTTTCTTTCGACGATTGACAGCATTTAACAATTTTTATTAAAAACATTTATTTTTAATAAAAACTCATTATAATTAGAATCGGAAATGAATTTTAAGCAATTTACACGTTTTATTCATTTCTCCTCAATATATAAATTAGCGGAAAAGAGTGCATTGGGAACTTTACGCAAGAAAACAGGTTATTCATTTTCAAATTGCAAAAAAGCATTGGAATTACATAATAACGATGTAGCCAAGGTGCCCGGCTTTTTATATGAACTGCATAAATGATATTCAATATAATAGCGATCAATTTCTTTGTAGTCAGAGCAATGGCTTAACGAGCAGGCCCAGAAAATGGGTTGGGCTAAAGCTCAGAAACTTGAGGGACGCACCACTAAACAAGGACTAATTGGTGTTCTGGTCCAGAAAAATATAGGAGCAATGGTTGAAGTAAATTGTGAGACAGATTTTGTGGCTAGAAATAAAAATTTCCAACAGTTTGTTGAGACTGTGTTAAATAGCTGTGTTCAACATGTAGCAAATATGCCAACAAATGATGTTTTATCAAAGGTCAGTTAAGTAGATAAGTAAAAGCAAACCCAGTATAGTTTACCAAACATTATTTTTGACAAACCCATTTGTAGATTGAATTTCAAAGTGAAACCCTAAAACAGCTAACGGTTGATGGGAAAAATTTGGGTGATCAATTGGCTCTTATGATTGGTACAGTTGGAGAAAATGCAACGCTCAGAAGAGCCGCCTGTTTTAAAGCGACCAATTCATTAACATTATCTGGATTTGCACACCCATCAACGTCCACGATTACTGAGAATACTCCGCAACTGGGACGTTATGGTTCAATTGTTGTAATGAAAACTGATCAACAATTGAATAGCGAATTTCAAAAAAATTTCTGTCAACATGTGGTTGGAATGAATCCGAAAAAGATTGGTGCCATGGATACGGATGAACCAAATGTAAATAAAGACGATGAAATATGTTTGATACATCAGGAATATTTGCTGGATCCGTCGATAACTATTGACGAATTGTTGAAGGAAAATGATGTTAAAGTTATTGACTTTCAACGATTTGAATGTGGGGAGGATTTAACAGATTCCGCTGAAAATATAAATGTAGCAACGGCAAGTAATTGAAGTTAATTAAATAAAAAAAATAATAAACATTTACAACTGAGATGATTTTTTGGGGGTCGAAGGGGTGTAGGGATTAGTGATGTGCAGATTAACAGTAACCGTTACTAAAGTATAGATACTCTTACCATATCCAAGTACTCGTTACTTTAAAGAAAATCAAGTTCGATATTTTTTATCAAATACTGTTACCACCAAATCCAAATACTGATGACTATCAGATACTGTTATTCCAAAAATTAATGAGACAAAAAACCATTGTTATTGTCAAATAGGAAAGAAATAACGATATTGAATTTAAAGATACGAGTATTTTTATAATAAGTACCGACAAATCCTAAAAGTATCGAAATTTCACTTCACTAGTAGGGATTTTTCAATACTAGTACCCCAGGGACTCAAAATCCCTACTGTGAAAATAATGACAAATTGTTATAATTTTCGATGTCTATAACTTTTAGGTTGTACGGGTTTTTATCGATAATGTAGGCGCATACAGATCCAACTGTCAAACTTATTGGCGATTTCTCAAACATAAACAAAAGAAAATTTGCTTGTGAAAAACCAAAAAAAAAAAATGAGTGAAAAAATGGCCACAAACACCACCGAACCGGCATCAATTGAATTAATAACAATAATTAGCGATGACTCTGACACAGAATCAATGGAAACACCGGCAAAAGTCACCGCCAAGGTTCGTTCCTCCCTCGGAGAATTTTCAAGTGATAAGGATCGAATTTCAACAAGTGCCCAAATAGTCGAACGTTCAGCAAGTACGGGCATGGATGATGGAGACGGACGTCGAATTAGTCGTCGTCGTAAAACCAAAGTCGAATACTTTGAAGTATCTCGAAGTGGTGATAATAATGTTGATGCCAATAAATCAGCTACAAATCAGTCATCATCCGGAAACCTATCTGAGATTAAACGTATCTCAGAAATAAGAAATGATGTACGAACAACACGTAAAATGGATCGTCCATCTACACCGAATAAGGAAATTGATATTAAGGAAGCTGAACCGATAACTTACAAGGAAATACTGACAGGATTGGAAGGTGCAGCATTTCAATCTCGTTTGCCATTTGAAAAGATGACGTCTGGTGAAGCGGCATGCTTTCCGGAAATCACAAAGACCGGCCTAATTGCACAGAGAGTATTTTTGAATATTCGTAATCGCATTTTACAGATGTGGATTGAGGATCCAAAAATTCAACTAACCTATGAAAATGTTCTGAAAAATATGGAAAAACCATTTGACAGTGATCCAACATTGATGAAGAAAATCCATTCGTTTTTGGAACGTCATGGATTCATTAATTTTGGTATATTTAAACGAATCAAACCGATACCAACGAAAAAATTGGCCAAAGTCATTGTTGTCGGAGCTGGTATATCTGGACTAGCTGCCGCCCAGCAATTGCAACAATTTGGTATGGAAGTCATTGTTTTAGAAGCAACCGATCGTGTTGGCGGTCGAATTGCAACATTTCGCAAAAATAGTTACTTTGCCGATTTGGGTGCTATGGTCGTAACAGGAATCTACGGTAATCCAATTACTGTCCTAAGCCGACAAACTGGCATGGAAATGATACCAATCAAACAGGCTTGTCCGTTATATGGATCTGGTGGCAAACCGGTTCCAAAGCACAAAGATGAAATGGTAAGTTATCTGAACACAGAGCGATTCCTATAAATTTATTATTGAACTTCATCCACAGGTTGAACGTGAATTTAATCGATTACTAGAATCAACTAGTTATCTATCGCATCAGCTTGATTTTAACTATGCCGGCAATACTCCTGTTTCCTTAGGTCAGGCATTGGAATGGGTGATTAAGCTTCAAGAGAAACATGTCAAAGAACGACAAGTTCAACATCTCAACAATCACATTACGCTGCAACAGAAATTGATTGAGAATCAAACGACCATTTCGGAACAATTGGCAAAAATTGAAGCATTGAAAACACTTCACAAGAGTCTCATCTCATCAAAACCAACCAAATTGTCAGAGAGTGATCAAAAATGTATTGAACATGAATTTAATATTCGATCAACACAGCGTGACTGGAATTTGGAATACAAGGCACTGGACTCATTGTATGCAACGCAGGAAGAATTGGAAACGAAGATAAAAGAATTGGAGCTGAATCCACCAAGTGATGTTTATCTATCGTCAAAAGATCGACAAATTTTGGATTGGCATTTTGCAAATCTGGAATTTGCTAACGCAACACCATTGAACAATTTGTCACTCAAACACTGGGATCAGGATGATGATTTTGAGTTTATCGGCAGTCATACTACCGTCAAAAATGGATATTCCTGTGTGCCAATAGCACTAACTGAAGGATTAGACATACGCGTCAATACAGCGGTAAAAACTATCAAATACTATCCGGGTGGCGTGGAGGTGTCCGCGGAAAATCTCAAAACAAACAATTCAACGGTGACATATAAGGCTGATTTGGTGTTGTGCACTCTAACACTTGGAGTTCTCAAGGTTGCCATCTCGCCATTATCGACAAATCAAGAAAATGCTGTAAAATTTCTACCACCTCTTCCTGAATGGAAGCAACAAGCAATTCAACGACTTGGTTTTGGCAATCTGAACAAAGTCGTTTTATGTTTCGATCGAATATTCTGGGATCAAAATACAAATCTGTTCGGACATGTTGGCAGTACAACCGCCAGTCGTGGTGAACTATTTTTGTTTTGGAGTATTTCTCAATCACCGGTTTTGTTGGCATTGGTTGCCGGCCAATCGGCGGCCATAATGGAAAATGTTTCCGATGAAGTAATTGTTGGTCGATGCATTGCCGTACTTAAAGGAATATTTGGCAATACAGCCGTACCCCAACCGAAAGAAACTGTGGTAACAAGGTGGCGCGCCGATCCATGGGCACGTGGTTCGTATAGTTTTGTGTCGGTCGGTTCATCGGGAAGCGATTATGATCTGTTGGCCGCACCGGTTACACCGGTTAATGAGAATAGTACAGGTAGTGAGGAAAATAAAGAAATGCCAAGATTATTTTTTGCCGGTGAGCACACAATTCGAAATTATCCAGCGACCGTGCACGGAGCATTGTTGAGTGGTGTACGAGAAGCTGGACGTATTGCCGATTATTTTTTGGGTTTTCCGAATACATATCCAGAAGAACCAAAACCAGAGCCAGCGACAACGTCCACATGATGAGGATGATGATAACTGACTGAATTTTTTTTTGTGATTTTGCTTTAAGTTTTTTTGACGTTTTTAGTAATACATTCCAGTATTTGAGAGATTAATGGAAAAACAATATTAATTTGTTTAATTTAATTCAGAATCTCATTAAACACTAAAAAGTAGACTCTGGTCCTAGTAGACTAGATGTTGCTGAATGTAGCCATTCGAAATAGAAATATTTTCAGATCAAACAAAATTAATTTCAATATTTTAAGATCTCTATTTTTGGTTAGTATTTTTATTTGGACTACAAGTAAGATTTATTGAAGCTAAGTTTTTTACCCTGCCCTGATATTGAGTACAAACAGTACAAAGCAGCAATGGTAAAACCTATTCCGCCACCGAGAGCACATTTTTGTAGTCCGCCTTAAATCAAATAAATTTACGATTTTTTTTTTTTTAAAAGATAAACTGAACATTGTACCTGATGACTTATACAGGAAACCAGTAGCTGTGCCAGCCATAACTGTATTAATTTCATCATCTTCACCACGTAGATACTGTAATAATACACCAAATCCTGAATACATAACAGCTATTGTACCTAATGTATTGGCCGTTGCTGATCCTTGTTTCATGACATGATTTAAAAGTCTGATAAAATACAAATTATCCATTAGTGTGGATTAGTTCTAGAAATTATAAGTAATTTAACTTACTGTGTTCTTCTTAATTTACCAGTTTCTTGTGCTAATCGTGTTGCCCGTATTCCATTGTATAATCCAGCCGTACCACCAATAGTAGCACCGATCATTACAGACGAACCAATTTGGGAGAAAGCCAACTCAAAACGGCCTCGTTGACGCGATGCACCTTCAGGAAATATAAATTCGGGCTGGGAGGCTTGTAAATATCGTGGATCATAATTAAGGTATGGTGATAGCGCAGTAACTTTTTGTTTTTGTGATGCAACTTAAAAATTATTTGGAGGTTAGGTTTATGGTAATAGAATGTAAAAACGTATATTCGATAAATTTACTTGATGTGCCCAATGAGAGGGGTTTACTTAAATATTCGTCACTCATTTTTGTCTATTAATTACTATATATGAACTAAATTTAGTATAAATGAATTATTTGGAGATACGGCAGAAAATTTTTAATATTTTTGACAGCAGTATGAGTGAAAGAGAAAAATAGTTGTAAATAAATTGAAAACCTTTTATCTAAATATGAAATATGAAAGTAAAAACTTTTTGATTTTTTAAATTAGAAAATTTGTTAAGTATATTTATTATAAAAAGTCATACATATTTTGAAAGAAATTACAACAAATTAATTGGAAATATAAATATGAAAATTTTCTTTTAAAAGCATTTATCAAGATACCAAAATGTTTAGTTGGCATCACTGTGTCGTATGACTCTTTGACATTTACTTTTTTGCGCGCTAAAAATTTATTGTTCGTCGATTTGTGCTTGTGCTTGAATTTAAAAATTTTAATTTAAAATATTTAAATATGCCAAACAGAAAACGAGAAAAGAGTGCTGTTAGCCCAAAGAATAAAAAGGTAAGTTAAACTGTAAATTTTTTTAAAAATAAAAAACAATATTGAAAAACAGCAAATATTTTTAATGATTATCCTTCATTCCCGTTAGGAGCTATTAACATTTTATAGTAAAACAATAAACAGGTTCTGCTTTACCTAAAGTCAATGCATAGCAACAGAGACTTTATTGGCAATTAATTTGAAAAATATTTTAATACTAATTTTTAGGTTAGCTAACTAAATGTTGCCCAAATAAACCAAAATAAACTGCACCAACTATGAAAATTTTAAGTTTTAACTTACTGTAACTCTATTTAACACAAAAAAAATGAACTGTTAACTACCCTCGTATATGCATGTAGCTTTACTCTTCCCAATTTACTTAACAAATTAGAATTGATCTCATAAACATTTCTGTAATTGTAAGTCCTCTAAGCTCACTGAAAAAATAAAATTCAAAAGGTGAAATTGGCCATTTTCAGATTCAAGGAGTAACTAAAAATCGTAAACCATCCAAAAGTGCTGATTCGAAAAAAAACATTTCAGCCCTAACGACTGGTACTGATTTGTCTGACATATCAACAAAATCTTCGGGCGAATCATCGTCAACTATTGCCAATAAAAAGCATAAAATTTCCATTGAAGCCTGTAAATCCTGACAGGTTTTCAAACGTAATGCAAACAAAATCTTTGCCGATTTGTGTTCGCTGATACCCAACAAGGGATTTGAGTTAGTAATTAATGAAAATGGAACAGCACGTCGTGGATCTTTTGAAATATCCATCCAACAAGATAATTTATCGGAAAAAATATTGGTTTGGTCTGGAATAAAAAAAGGGCCTCCACGTAAAGAAAAATTTCCGGATCCAACATTAATTATCGACGATATTTTAAAAGTAATTTCATAGATGTTTGTTTTCGTTTACAATTTTATTGATTTAATTGTTGTGTACTTAATGTAATTTAAAATTTATCGTATGACGAATATGGGAATCAACTTGAAAAAAGGCCTATAGTCTGAAGTTTTTATATTATTTTTATTATATTATGGTGTGACAATAATAAATTGTTAAAATTGTGTCCATTCTTAAAAATTTATGTTGTACCAATTCTATTCTATGTTAAATACTGTAACTGTAAGTGATGAATAATACGGTTTTATTTTAATTAATATATGTATAAATCTATAAATATAAACACCAGAGGATATTTTCCGTAAAATTAAGTACTTTAAAGTTTATTCAGTACCTTCTGTATATTTTATTTGTATCGTGTTAATTCTTTGCAACAGCATCTCTTCGTACAGAATTAGGTTAGGCTGGTCATATGCACCCAGCAATAATATTATAATTATGTCCTATGTCAAACCTATATTAGTTAGAGAGTCACAATTGTCAATGTCAAATCGTGCCCGCCTCCGTTACGAATTGCAAAATACTTTCCAGAATGCGCTTTGAAAAATTTTCTTGATATTTTATGGTGAAGTCACCTAGTCTCTTATGCCTTCTGTCAGCTAGAGCTGGGCAGTGGCATAATAGGTGCTATAACGATTCTTTAGTAGCATGTTCCTGACAGTTTCTGCACTGTTCATCGTTGATTAATCCGATCTTGTATACATATTCCTTTGTCCTTTGTCAGTGTCCATTCATTCTGTTAATTACCGTTCTGCATTGGATCCCGGTTAGTTTTAGTATTGATTTAGTCTTTCTTAAATGATATGACATGATTTTTGTGACTACATGATGTGAGTTTTTTCCATCTTTGTTTTGCGAAGTTGTACATCCTGTCAAGTGAGGGCTTTATGACACTTTGGATTGGAGAAGGTATGTTTTTTGTTTTATCGGAATTTAACTTAGCCCTTTTCTTTGCAAGATCATCTACCGTTTTATTACCCAGGATGTCTGTGTGTCCTGGTACCTATACCAGTTGTACACTCAAAGATTGTAATGTTCGAAAACATATACGTACAGGATATTAGTTACTACACAGCTCGCATAATTAATCTTTTTTTTTTACTGAAGAAGTGTATTACAAATAATTTATTTATACCTATGCTTAATCTTCGGTTCTAGTTTTAGAACAAATAGAGCAAGGAATCTATTAAAGATCTCAATAGCACATTGAAAATGAGCGGGAAGCAAATTAGATTATTGGAAAAAGGTCGCAGTAGGGAGCGTAATTAATTATCTTATATTCTTAAACTGCATATATAACGTAACTTTATTTAGATAGTTCATAGATTGCAAGAGTTCTATATCTGAAATTTAGATTTTTAATCTTTTTTGCTTTTTTCTTTATTATTTTTTGTTAAATGTCTGTCCGGATTAAGGGAAGTCCGGTTAAATAGGATCCGGATTGACGAGGTTCTACTGAAAAAACAAAAAATTTCAAAAGAAGTCGTTCCGCATAAAAAATTACAAATACAAAATAAATTTATTGTAGAATGTTGGTATTAAGGTACAAGTAGATGTGATATATCAAAAATTTGCTATAAAACTAGATTTAAATATAAAAAATTTACACCGTAACAACATAAATCATAATTAAAATAACACCCGTCAACACATTCATACATACCAATCGAATGCCTGAATTCGATTCATCACTATCGTCATCACCTAATCGGGGCATATAATTTGAGCATGTCGGAAAATTTTTTGGAACTGAATGCATTTGATTGTGTTCGCCAATTTTGAACACCAATGCCATACCCACTTCTATGTGATAATCAATGTGACAGTGAAATAGCCAATAACCGGGATTATCGGCCACAAATCGTACAATTGTATATCCTCCATCGGGTACAGTTATTGTATCCTTTTTTGGTGCTCCAATCAAACGTCGTTGTAATTGGCCAGCATTATCAAGTTCTTGAACCTTTTTAATGGTTTAACTTTAATTTTATTGTCTTAAATAATAAGAATATGATGAGAAATTACTTCTTCGATAGATAGTCCTTCTGGTTTTAATCGTTCCATTGCAATGACCCTAAATTCATGTCCATGCAAATGAAATGGATGATTGGCATCGTATTTGTAACCCTCATCGACGATAATTAGTTCAACGCTGGCATTTAATGGAACTTGTAGTACATGACTACACTCACAGAATGCTTCTTTGCAGTTAATATTTTTTTCAGCTAAAAATGTTGCATTACAAAAGCTCGACTCATCTAATTTGTCTTTTTCGATTAATAACGTTGCTGGTGGCATTTTCATAGTTATTCGATTGAGTTGAGGTCCAAAAAATTGATTTGCTGGATTTGGCACTAAAAATTAACAAAAAAAAAAATTGTGAACGTTCCTAAAGACATATCCTTTCCCAAAACCTACCAGAATGAATGCTGTACAATTGCGGATCATTAAAATGGGGATTGTCACGATCATAAAAATCATAATAAATGTAAAATTTATAGTCAGCATTAGGCTGTAACAATTTGAATTCATCTTTATCGATAGCTGTTAGTTCAGCTACAGAAATTGAGTCCTTGTGTCCAGTACCTCGATTTAATGGATTTAATTGAATACCCTCCCGAATGTACTCATATATAGGTTTGCCAGTAGGTTCCTCTCTTGGCGCTTCCTTATATCTGAGTATTGCCACCTGATGAGCTTTTGTAAATCTTTCATCACAATCCATTAGACCTCTTACTCTTATCCAATAATTACCAATAGACGCATTAGCATTTAAAATAAAATCAAATCTTTCGCCGGCATATGTTACTAATGTAGACACCGTCACTGGTTTAAAATACCAACCATCCGAGGCGATTGCCGTGACCGTATGATTGTCGATAGAAATTTCAACCGGACAATTTAGAAATCCTGCATTTATTGTACGAAATCGGTATGTCTCACCGTGAACGACTTCAAAAATTTCCAGAGGTGTGGTGACATCTTCTGGGATAGATCTTTTTGATTTTTTCTTTAAATTTATAATATATGGCATATCTGTTATGTGATCAATGTCAGTCACTGTAGTCTCTGTATATTGTTCTGTTGTAATTATATCTGCATCGGTTGTGTCAACCATTTTTCCTGATTTATTAACACTGTGCATCAATTCAACTTCATCAATTAATGGTATCACTGTAGTCTCAATAGGAACAATTTGTGTCTGTCCAGATACATTGATATTAGCCATCGTAACATCAGCAATTTGTAATTTTGTTTTTAAATACTTTCCCTTTCCATTTATCAAGATGTTTATCGGCTTATTATCTCCAATCGAATGATGAAAAGAACTGAATCCCGATACGCCAGTTGTATGCGTCCAGTCTTGTATAAAAATGGTGTGCTCAGAAAGATCATTATTATAGAAAATACTATTTGGTATTATTGATTTTGGTTCACGTATTATGAGTGCTCCAAATGCACCATCAGATCGTTGAATTCCAACATGTGAATGCCACCAATGTGTTCCGGCATTGTCACCCTTAAATGTATAACGAAATGTCGTTTGCGGAGCTATTGGACATTGGGTGACATGCGGCACACCATCCATATATGGTGTATCTTTCTGATGCATTCCATGCCAATGTATCGATGTACTTTCGCCCATTAGATCATTGATAACATCAACAACAATGGTATCACCATAGCATACCTTTATGATATTTAAGTCAAACCTTAATTGTAATTTATATATATATATAATTTACCTGAATTGATGGTCCAGGCATCATACGGTTGACCACTAGTATAGATCGACGTACACCATCGGCAAATATACAGTGCGGTCTATAGCAGTCGCTTTCATTAAATGGACAATCGTAACATGCTTTACTTAAGGTCTCATACCATTCTAGCTGAAAATTAAGTTTTTTTTTAATCTCTATGATTGAGTCTATAGATTTACAGATATTTTTTCTAAGCTATTGGCTGATGTATTGAGTACAAAAAATTTAAATAAATTCCTGCATTGAAAACATTTCCGAAATTTGGTTTTACAAAATTTTTAAAAAAAGGTATGCATTTTATTTTAATTTCTATCCTGAATACATTTTAATACATTTTTTTTATTATTCTAGAAATCCAAAAATCTTCCTACTACAGTTGGATACTGACTAATTTGAACTTTGGAGTAATTTTAAAATTTACAAATTGACATGATTTTAATAAAGCTCTGGAATCCCTGTAACCAGGTATGTAACTTATTGTTTCAAATTATTATTCTTACCAAGAAAGTGTAATTGCACACCATTGACACATTTTCGTGACATTCTCTCTTACACGGATGATTTTCATACGTATTTCTATCAAATATATCTTTGTACTTGCCATTTTTGAAAACATACTCCTTTCTATTTCCTATATTTACAATGAATTTTAATTAATAAATTTTCTAGTAAAATAAATATTTATATACTTTGAACGGGCGGAGAAGATTCAATGTCACAATATTGACAGCAATCCTTAACGTACACTTTACCGCCAGCACATCCACTCAATGTGTTGCATGTTTTTTTGTATGATGAAATTTTTATGCCAAATTCAGTTTTTGTACATTCATAAAATGAACAGCCATCCGAACTTTTCCACATACTTCCTACATCATAAATGGTCGTATTAAATTTACATTTCGTTTGAACGCATTCACCGCAACATTGTTCCTCTTTTGTTACTAGTTCGAATTCCTAAATCTTAACGATAACATAAAACTGTAAAATAATAATTGTGTGTTAGACTTTACATTATTACAAGTTAAATAGCAGTATTCTCGAAAGGTTTTTTCAGTAACATTAATGCCATTTGAGTTCATATCACACGTATGCTTTACACAGGGATCGCTTGAGTTCCATGTTTCGCCTAGAGTTTTTTCCACTATTGTTCCGTTTATGTCGACTAAACATTTTTTATCTGAAAAAAAGAATAGAAAACAAATTTAATTAAAATCCATTCATGTTGATGTTCGATTATTTTTGGCATTTTTTGTTGGAAAATTTTGGGAAGAGGAAAAATCTCGGGTTCGAATTCTTATATTTTACAAAGATTTTTTTTTGTGTATATCTACAATTGTACATATTGGAAATAGAGAAAATATCAAACATTTATCTTATATTTTTCGAAATGGTTAAACAATTGAAACATGTTTAACATTACTCTATGAACATTATTTTTTTAAAATATATAAACAAAAAATAAAACAAATTACTATACCTACAAATATGTATACAAGTATATAGTTATGGCATCAAGTGGCTACTTTAAATTGTTACTTGAAGTCTGTATGACAAATCTACTTGTTAAATTAATTTAACAACTTTTTTTTAGGTAAGTATTTGTTTATAAATAAACAAAACACTTCAGTCTGTTAAAGCGAAGTATGTAGTTCGTTTAACAACAAATTATTTATTTAAGATATTATAAATAAATTGTTTTCATCATTTTGTAAAAAATACAAGTAAAAAAGCCTTTCTTGAGTTGAATGTTAAATTTATAATGAAATAAATTAAAATCGCCTCCAGAAATACTTTTTGATCCTCAAGAAAAAATTACGAACAAACATAGATGGTCATCAGAAATAATAATAAATGGTCATTAAATTATGGATTTAATGGAAATTAAATGTTGGTCCTCAATACACAACGCTCAAGAAAATAACGAAAAACTAGGTTCAATACGTTGGCTCATTTTTCTAGCGAAAGAGAGAGAGTAAATATTTTAAAAGCGCTCAACTTTCATTTCCATAAAATCAAGTTTTGGTGACCATTTATTATTTCTAAGACCAACAATTAGATTTCAGTTTAAATACAATCGATTTCTCATAAATAATTAACTATATATAAAGAGTGTGCACGAAATAAATGTCGTCTGTTTAGAAGATAACAAAACACACATTTTTAATAGTTCAATTAATC
>JANSTT010017929.1:0-15365 GCA_026745375.1 Platyura marginata | reverse complement strand
ATAATTTTCTATATATTAGAACATATTTTTGAATAAATACGGTGCGAGTTTGAAATAGTTGTAATTTTTTCTAAACTAGCAGCCATTTCTTGTTGTAAAAATTGTTGTTGTTATTGTTAAATGTACCTCCTAGAGGTGATCGTAAATAAAATTACGTGAATAACAAATTTTCTTATTGCTTGTTCTTACGGTAGCAATATTGTTGTTAACATTACCGGAATAGCCCTGATTATGTATTTATATACATTGTTGCATATATTATATACATACACATAATTTATTCATTAATAAATTGCGGTCATTATAATTGAAGATAAATATATAGTGAGCACAGTTTCCAAATGATTTTTGTTGAGAAAAATTAATTCGACTTCTTGGTTTTTATATTAACCCTTTGAGACCGGATGGCAACATATGTTGCTATTGACTTTCTGTATGCATTTTTTGCATTTATTTAAATTTCCCACCACAATTATAATTTTTTTATTTTTTCTTAATATGTGGAGAGTGTAAATCAGACTTAACTTTTCCGTTAAATATAACAAAGGTAATTTCAATTCAGATTTTTTGGTGCAATATCACACGAAATTGGAATATTTGAAACAGTTAAGTTTGAAATCACTGAAGCAAATGAAGGAGGAAAAGAATGGACGGGCGGAGGTGAAAGTTTTGGCAACGAACAGTACGCGATTGCGGCTATTTGTTGATGGCCTATGCTCCCTCGTGGAACGATACACAAAGCCCTGATGATGTTGAAGTTTGAATGGCTGTTTGGCTATATGGATTTTTCAATCTTCGTTTTTTTACAAAATGTTTTGTTTATAATTGCATGTGTTGAAGGCGCAATTTTATACTCTTAGAAGTGATAGGAAAATGTCTTACAGTAAAGCCAGAACATATCGCCACATCAAGAACCATATGATAACTCAGTACCTAGCATATGAATCAAATAAATGTTGGCAGATTTTGATTCTACAATCAAAAATTAGCCAGAATAAGTGTAAAATTTCAATAAATATAAATCGACAAAAGCTCAGGTCTTATTTTTAAAATTTTTTCTGATTACATTTTCATCATTATTTAATAATAACAAATAAATACAAATATGTATATTAGTGTGGTCCAAAAATATATTGCGAAGATTTTTTTCAAATCCGATAAAAGTAAGTTTATCTATGTATTTTTTGGTTTTTCAAAATTTTGATATTAAATGGTGTCTATGGAACCTTGAAGTTTTTCATGTAAATTGGGTGGGGGAAAATCACTTTTTGGGATCTTTTGAATAATTGTTTCGGGTTAGGGAAAAACTAGCATTAAACTTATAGGACTTGTGGAAGACTATCTAACGAAGAATTTTATATATAACACATATGGGTTTGACGCCTCTAACACGCCCTCACGGTGAATTGACACTTTATTCTCGTTTTTTCTTTAAAAATTATTACTATTTGTCTAGTGTCTATATTTATCAACATTTTTTAGTTAATATTCATTTATTTCAACAAATTCCACATGTGGAATAATTTTTTTCTCCAAAATTTGTATAAAACGCTTTTTTTTTAGATCGGATCGGTTTTCGGGGTACCGTTGGGGTGTGTTAAGGGCGTCAAACCCCTATGATACATCAAATTATTTGTTGGATATTCCTATACAGGTTATAACTTTGAGGAACTATTCAAAAAAATTCCAAAAAGTGATTTTTATGGGAAATTTTAGGTTTTAATAGGCACCATTAAAAATTAAAATTTTGAAAAACCCAACGTACTTCACATTTTTTGTATTTGGAAACAAATTGGGGGGATCAAGACCCTCTATAAAAAAAATAGTCATTTTGGACCACCCTAGTGAAAATAATAATACATAGAGAGTCTATATAATAGGTAGGTAGGTATGTAGGTAGTTCCTTTTGGATATACAAATTAAATATATGAAGAGAGAATATTCTTACCATTTCTAACTTTAACGCATTCCTTTTTATCACCCAAAATCGCTGAAACACTAAACTTAAGTATAGGTTTGGCACTATCTTTTAGTATTGTTTCCTTAGTGTTAATGGCCTCACTACCGCCACACTTATCACACTTAAAATCAAACTCAATATCGTTATCATCGTAACTGCTACGTTTTGATATTTGAAAATGACCACATTTGGCACAACACAATTCAATTCCTAAGTGTCCACTATTCCTAATCATTGCGTATGTCCTTAGCAAACTCTCCGATATATTGAGCTTGTCATCACCAGCCGCTTGAATGACATCATTACGTGGCGAACCACAAAGTGAATCCTTTATGTCGGATGTAGTATCTGATTCTGTATCAGATGAAATTGATTCCGTGTGATCCTCTTTATCGTTAAGGATATTGTCGACCATGAAAGCAGTTGACATTTTTTACAAATTTTTTTTTTCTGTCACTAGGCTTTTATTTCATTTTTTTTTTAAATTGTAAAATTTGCTTATTTTTCGGTTGGTATCCTTTTATTGAAATTTCTTTAATTATTCCTAATTTATTTTTCTTCTTCTTCTTCTTTTTTTTAATGTATCATATATTGAAATAATTAAATCACAGACAATGTTGTGTTAAGATATCGGGGAACGCACACAATTTTTATGTTCATTTAACATTGAATAAAAATTAACTGAAACAATGCTTCCGTCCTGGCATCAAAGTGGTACACGCGTGCTACCAGGACAATATCCTTTGGTATACTAACAGTGGAAACGAGAGGTGGTTGCAGAAAATACATTCAATCAGAACCATATACATAAAATTATGTGATCCATATAAACCCACCCTATTTTTAAGGGATGTTTTTGAGATACAAATACAACTGAGAAAGGGAGAGCAAAGAGCGGGCTTTCAGAGACGGGGCTTAAGCACATTCTTATTTGAATTTGTGTAATAAATATATTTTTTTTTGTATTGTATTGTGTGGAAAAGGCGTGGTTTTCGCTGGAAATTTTTTTCAATATTAAATAAGATGGTCCTTCATGCATATAGCAAATATATATATAATAAAAATGTGTGATAGCTAACTGCTGCGGGATGGAATAAAAAAGATATACTCATAAAAGGATATTAAGATGGAACACATAATAACGTATACATAAATTTCACATGGGGTTTTTTGTAATAAAATTCCTTAAGGACAACATATACTCGTAATATGTATACAATAAAATTTGTCATCTTTCCTCATATAGTTAGTTAGATAGATAGATAGGTATACATACATATGTATGTACATACAAACGTACATCTGCATATTATATTATATGTAATGTATATATAAACTTATGTATATGTAATGTATAGTACCAAAAACGTACCTATCTTCCTTCTTTCGCCTGTATTTATACCTTTTTTTCTATATACATATTGTATGTATATTGAATTGAATTGAATTGAAGTGGAAATGGTACTTTTGACTTCTGTTTTCTACATAATGTGCTTCATTTAGATTTTATTGGATATTTAAGGACCGACAATAAAAAGATTTGGCACTTAGGTGATTAAAGCTACTCTATATATGTGTTTGAATATAGTAAATTTTAAAACAGGATGTGTAGAGGGATTATATGTATTTGAAATAACTATTGATCTCGAGATATAGTTATTTTGGCAGCTTGTAACTATAAGGAATTACAATACACGTTATAAAAACTCAAAGTGTGGTAAAACAACATCCTTATTGTAATGTTCAGTTTATTGGTTTATATATTATTATAAAAAAAATAGTAAAAATAGTTACTTATACAAATGAAGAAATTTGTTATCAATAGCAATATTGCTATTTGCTACGCAGACTTGACCTACCATATAAAACCTTTTGACAACTTCTTAACAAACATTTAGGTTTTTATACAAATTAGTATTAATTATGAATTTATTATTAACATAAGTTTAATACGCCAACAAATTTAGTTTGTTGTTGTAATCAATATTTTTCTCTGAGTGTATTTTTCTCTGACAGCGATAGTGTCATCAGTACCAAAACACAAAACACAAAATTTCAATAATTTAAACTATTTTAATTAAAAATTAATATTAACAAATTGAGGGTTTGGAGCACTGTGACACGGAATTATTGACATAAATCTTCTGTTTACGTGCATAAATTTTAATAATTAAATTACAAATAACGCTTTTCGAAAAACTAAGTTTTCTTCATCAGATTATTTTTAACGACTTTTTTTTGTTCAACTTTACAAAAATATTTATGTCAATAATTCCGTGTCACAATACTACAAACCCACAATTTATAAATATATACTCGTAGTGATGTCCATATCGGCGGAGTTAACCCTAATGAGTATAAAAGGGGCCTGTCGAGCCCTGTTTAATGTTTAATGTCGCATAAAGATTTTATTTTCTGCCTTTATCAACTCGAACTTTTTATTTTTTATATGCTTCACATAGATTATCTTACCAATAAAACATTCAAAGAAAATATTGAAAATATTTATTTAATATTTTTAAAATTTTTTTTTCTAAAAACATAACGCAAAGGCACAAAAGGGGCCTATCAAGCCCTGTTATCTTATCTATTGAAAATCATTTGGCCGCTTTGGAGACAAACAAACAAACAAAACACGTTCTAATAGCTATGATGAAAAGCAACCTATGACTAGTTGATCGGTGTAAGTAGACTAGATAGATAGATAATGTATCAACCTATTCACTCAGTTCAGTTGTTTCGTTCAATATTGCTCTACTCTTAAAGTGTAGCTGTACAAATTTATGAATAATTTTATTCAACACAATAATAAAGCAATTTTCTGGATTTTTTCAATTCTCAATTTTAACGAATGATGGCGTGATTCGACTTAGAAATTGCAAGCAAAAATAAGCTTTTATTTTTATTGTAGTAAGAGGTTTATAAACAGCCTTTACGTTAGTAAAATATTTCGTACTCTTTAGGGTTAAATAAACATTAACGGCTAAAGACGAAAATGTATACAACCAAGAAGGATCATGTATGATATTATTTCTGTCGTTTATTGAAATTTTAAATTTAGGAATTTTTGAAATGTTTTAGAAGTTTTAAGGTTTTAAAAGTTAAATGTAATAATGGGTGTTATCCAGAGATGCAAAAGATAGGTTTAACATTCCTCTTTACATATATGTCATAGGTCATATTTTTTCTTACAACAATTAACTTTTTTTGCCCGTTCTCAGAAATGAATACAGTGAATATGAAAATTCCGTTAGTTGCACTTCAACTGGCATAGTATCTTTGGACGAAAATTATTAGTTTTCCAAATTATCATTTTGTAGGGGAGTTCTCATACTAAAATACCATTTCATACTCATACTAAAATACCATAGGTATAGGGGAGAGGGAGGTATGTAGGATTATCACTAAGACCTGAGAGGTCTATTGTGGATGCCCCTTCATAAATTTTATATATCCTCATTTAAAGGGGTTCTGTTAATAAATTTCAGGACCAGCGAAGAATTGTTCTGTCGGATGTCGTTTAAAGTCAAGATGTACATATTTTTATAGGTGGCGAAGCCTGCTACTGGGTAGGGCCTAACATTCGCAGAGTATGGGTTCCATTGTTTCGTTCTCATTGAGGCAGAAGCGGTACGCAGCGACTGGTGTTCTGCGGAGATGTGTAGATGGTATATCAGATGATATCAGGGACTTATTGACAGTTAAGTAAATATTCTGTCAATTTCTGGACTGGTAAAGGTGGCTGAAGCTTCTTCTCTTGAGAGAGCATATGCAGTTTCATTGCCAGCGACCCCTTCTTGTCATGGTACTAATAGAAGTGTTACTCTGTTGGTGGTTGGTGCTCCTTAGGTGTATCAGCAATGGCTTTGTCGGCACAAACATTGTTAGTTATCTCAGTTTGTAGGAGTAGCCGAGGAATTTGGGTTTTGGAGGAAGTAAGAGGAGTTAGAAGGAAGTTAAAGGTGATATTATAAATTTCATTAGGTATATATTATTATAAAAAATAATTTAAAGCAATTGAGAAAATATTTTTTCTTACAACCTCCAGAGCTTATGAATTTTTGTCAGATGTAAAAAATTAGCAAACGGTAACATTTTTTAGGCAGTAAAATAATGAACCGCAACTGTCTGTCTCCACTTCGTCAAAAATATTCATTGATACACATTGATACAATTTACATGTGCAGAAACGTAGCGTTACTGTCAGATAGTGTGATTTGCGACTAGAATTTTACTCCTGTTGCCCGATTCCGGTTTGATGAGATTATTTCTCACTATATAACGGAATGAGAATAGTGAGAAAAATATGTTATCGAACTAGAATCGGGGTACTGGTATTGAGTAAATACACTCACACCTTTTAATGTATTGGTTGTATAGTTTGCCATAAGGTTCAGGTTGTAAAGCTTCTTAAGAAATTCTTTGGATAGCTTAAGTCTTAAGGACTGCAATAAAGATTTAGGTAACTAAGAAAATTATTTTTGCTTATTTTAAAGAAATAATTTTAATTTTTTAAAGAAACCATTTTTAAACATTTATCCATAATGACATTCGTTGGTTGTATTTGAAATATACATTTGCGTCTAAATACAAAGTGTACACATATTTTGTTATTATTAATGTCTTTAAAACGAAAATATTTCACATAAGGGGTTGTTAAAAACTCCAATTTTTTCGATTCAATTAAAAAACGATATTTTCGTCTAAGTATATTTTTATTTTGAAATTCTTTCAAGTGTTAAGAAAAGTCTACTTTTTACGGAGCAATAACTCATTGTTGAAATAACACAACTTATGTTTTATAGGTAGATTTGGATAAAGTCATAAATTTCGCATTATTTCACGTGAGTGAACAACAATTTGTCAATGATTGTTGTAAAGGGTGAGTTTTGTGTACATTATTTTGTATAATTAAATGGAGGTACATATGTATGTATAAACTCATTCTGTAAATCTTGTTTCAAATGTTTATTTTTGTGTTTGTACAATTGTATCATTTGAAGTTTTTTTTATTTGAATTTAGGGGCCGGTAAAATTTACATATTTACATATAAAGTTGTATGAAAATAATTTTTACTTAAAGTATTTCATTTTTATTAATTGTATTCTAAAATTACCAAAGTTCTTCAGCAACCAGGATTATAGCTAAAGACCTGTGAATGTTTGGTATAAATTATAAATCATTTATTAATTTATGTATACTTAGATTCATAAAATCCATAAAAATATGATAATAATAATTGCTATTGCTGTACCGCTAAAATTTAGATGCATTGATCAAACATTATTGATTTTGATTCCGGACAAATTTTCTTAAACAATTATTTATATCTCAAACGTAATTTAATAATTTAAATTGGAGAAATATAATAATTCTATTTTTATATTAGAATTTACTCACCTAACATAAAGGTTATTATTATAGTACTGTTCTTGTACATATAAAACTACCCTGTATATTACATTCTATTTTTAAATTTTGTATATTACATTCTATTTTTAATTTTATATTTTATATTCGGCATATGCTGTATGTTTAAAATACACATACATTTAACTCGTTAGTTAGATAACTACTAAATTATTTAACGCGTAGAAACGGGCCTTTAAGGCTTGGAAAATTTAATATGGAATTCATTATTTCAAATAAAATAAATAAGTATTATTTGTATATAGGCATTTACCCCGTCTTCCCCTACTATTACAACAAATAGGTAACTTATGTACTAGTAAGTACATATAGGTAATGATGCCATATCTTGGCAGGAAAAAAAAGGATATTTAACGATGAAAAAAAAGTATATTTTTGAAAATTGAAAAAAATCACAAAAAGGACGTTTTATTAAAAACGGAAGCGAAAAATTCAAATTTATTCAATTTTGACGTCACTATAACACACATTGCACATTTTTGACCATGATTATTTTTTAAATTATCAATGCAATCTTGAATAAATAGCAATCCATCTCTAATGCTAATTTTATGTAACTGTCGGTAATCAACACACATTCTTGTTGTTCCGTTTTTCTTTAGAACTAAAACAATTCGCGAAGCATAAGGTAATTTACTTTGCTTTATTATATCGCATTCCAAGTAATCATTAATCAAATCAGAAACTATCTACTTTTCTGAAAAAGGTAATTTCTTTTGAGCCATAAAAAACATTTCGAAAAGGTTTTCCGGAATGTCAGGCCTTTTTCGCCACCAAATAACAATTTTTAAATAAATCATTAAATTTATCTTTACAAACAATTTCTTGATATAAATTTAACTCTATTTCTTTTCCATCTTCAATACAATCAATTTTGAAAATATCATTTTCATTACATAATCAATTAGCATAACTTAAATCAATCAGAAAATCTATACCATGAACCGAAATATTTACATTAGTATTAGCAATGAAAACCCTTCCTAATAAACAGTCAAAATTGATATCGTCATCAGGAATAATCCTAAATTGTGTCCTGAAACTAGAATTTTTAAATTTAACATTTGCTTGAATAACACTAAACATTTAATTTGGTTTTGTTTTCTTCTAAATATTGTTCATTATCCGATTTTATTTCATTACACCTATGCCTCGCTATACGGCCGCTCTTTATACAGTATTCGGCTATAACAGTTTTTTTTTAAATATGGCACTTTTTCGATTTACGACCGACAATATTTCGTTATATGGCCAAAAAAAATGCTGTACTTTAATAATAAATAAATAATTGATTCGTTATATACGGTTTCCGGAACGTATCTATCTAGGCCACATAGCGAGGTATAGGTGTATCATAATTATCAAAAAAACGTTTCTTAATAATCGAAATCGGATTACCTGTATCCTGTATCTATTATAGAGTTAACTTGAATTATTAATTTGTATGTCTAAACTTACCATATAATTTAGCTACTGGTATAGGTTAAAAATACAAAGTTTCAAAATTGTGTCTCTTTTAAAAAAATCGCTGAAAAAACGGTCAATTTTTTTTTCCATTTTCTTCCATCAAAATAACGTAACTAGTCCCATGATGATGAGATCAATAATTCTCACGAGCCGCAACTGGCCTAATTGAGTATTACATAATTGATACACTTTCGACTTTGTACATACATATGTACATATATAAATGCCTTTATAATTATTGTTAAATAAATAAAACAAAATAAATGTATTAGTTAAATATTAAGTATTAGTTAATAAAATTACATTATTAGCCTTCATATTGTGACTAGCTGGGTGATGTATTAATTACTAATTTACCTTGTTAGCGCTTGTCTCAATCGATTAATCTCTATCATATTATAGCTCACATTAATCGCATCAACCTCTCCCCCCTTATTGTATAATATTGTACAATATAATATTAATAATTGAATGAAATCTTTTAATATAGTATAATATAATACAAACAAGAAGTCAAGTCAGCAAACAGCAACATTGTTTGTCAAATTAGCTTTTCTAACACAACACACAGTGACAGATTTAAATGACGACACTCTTCATTTTCTATACTTATATAATACAGAAAATCTCATAATAAAATATGATAAATTTTCCATTTCACCCTTTTATGGCAACATTTTCATTCCAATTCATGCAATACAATAAAAATAATATATATTATTATGGACGAATTATATTTCAATAGCAATAAATTATTTTATCACCCCCTTAATAATAATAAAGATGAAAATTTTATTAAAAGATGTCGCTACCAGATGTCGCCATAATCTTTTATCATTTTCTTTTGTTCCCTTTAACTGAAGTGAATATAACTTAGTGGAGAGATAGTATTTCGACGACGACGACAGAAAAATAAGAGAGAAAAAAAAAGAAAAAAAAAACCACACATAAAAAGGAAATCTGGAAAAATCTTTAAATTGTTTTCTTTTTCTTCCAAATTAAATAATAAGGCGCAACATACACCGAACTGTTTTGTATTGTATATTGTATAATATGTAACTTATTGACGTAATTAATACATTACCCACATATACATACATTACATACATGTAGTGAGTAATTTGTTATGGATGTAACCATATGAACGTAATGTGAACATTATTCCGTTTTTGTGCCATTTGAACCCTCGTCATAATATAATGTTATTTCAGTAGATTTGGCAAATCAAGAGCACAAAGCCAATTTTCAACTTTGTTTCACACATTTTGTAGTGTATTGTATAATATATAGAAGAGAATTGAGTAACGTAAGGTAAATAATAGGTACAATATATTCAATCTATCTATAAATATGATCTTGTGGGGTCGTAAATATCAATTTTTCGTTTTTACCTTGTGCAATTTTTGGTGTGTGCTTTGCTACACAATACTTTTCGATTATTCCATGGATTTTTTTTAATTTTTAGAGATTTTTTAATGGAAAAAGTGCAGGGAAACCTTTGACATTTATGACGTAGACTTTTCTTAAACAAAGTCGAAGCTTATTTATAATATCTGGTGATTATAGTTTAGTTTCATTGCTTTGTTTAAATATTTAAATGGTTCTATTTCAAATTTCAAAACTATTTATTCTATTTTATTCTGTCAATTGAAATTATTTTTCTATATATTATTTTACCTACTCTAGTAAGAGTAAGATCAGGTCAGTTATGATATTCTTAGGAGAAAGCGATTTTTAAAAATCTACGTAAACTTAATTCATATATAATACTGTCCGAAAATCGTAGTTCTAGCTTTATTATTGACATTTTTATATTTTCAAATAAATTAAGTACCTGTATCAAAAAAAGTATTTAAACAGCAATCCTAACTAACTAATCATATTCTTACAGTGGCGGCTCGTGAGAATTATTGATCCCATCGTCATGGGACTATTTTAAAAAAAAACTTACGTCATTTTGATGGAAACAATGTTAAAGGTTTAATGTTTTCTAAAAAGGAAAAATTTACGAAAGCATTTACAATTAAATTCTGAGAATGGTGAGTAGCATTTAGAAAATTTTTGATTAACCTATTCATGTTCAAAATGTATGGACCTTAAAGGGTAAATTTAAAAAAATATGTTATTTGGCAAAAATGCTGAAAATTTAAAAAAATATAAAAATACAAAGTTTCAAAGCCATATCTTTAGTATAGTATTAAGAACGTTCAAAATTGTGACCTTATTTAAAAAACCAAAGAAAAAACTGTAAGATGAACGGTGAATGACTCATTTGTTTTTCCATCTTTTTCCATCAAAATGACGGTAAGTTTTTTTGTAAAAATAGTCTCATGATGATGGAATCAATAATTCTCACGAGACGCCACTGTATTTTTACTTAGATAAGTCTTATATACATTGTAACACGTAATAATATTCTTATATGGTCGTGTAGTTTCAAGTTTAAATCGAACCTGATTATCATATCTACAACAATGTATGTAAATTATTTACCTTTGGAATCTTTTATGGAATCCAGTTTAACAAAAACTTATTTCCAATTGTTAGTTAGTATTGGTATAGAAATAGTGTCACTGACTGAAATTAATGTATCCTTTCTAAAAAATATTCGAGATCTATTAGTCCAATTTAATCTTTTAACATCCATGGACTGCCAAAAGCATGTACCAGATAAAAAATGAATTTTAAACTTTGATAAATATTTGAAGCTGAATGAATAAAAAGTTTTCAATATCGTTGGATAACAAAAAAAAAAAAAAAAAAATGGCAAAAAGGGTAAAATGTTTTCAGTCTATCGATAAACAAAGCATTTTAACAAAGGCGTACCTATGTATATAAATTATGTGTACTCCCCGTATTTTTGGGATGTTTTTTTGCTGGTATTTTATTTGTGCTTTTATAATATTGATGATGATGGCTGTTGTTTCCATGCCTATATAGAGAAAATAGAAAAAATATTAAAAAAGAAAAATTAAAAATTTGATAGCAAATATATAGAAAAATAAAATAAAAATATGATCAATAATAATCACTTTGCATATTTATAAACATGTATATATAAAAAAAAATACGAAATTATACGGTCAAAGGGATTCTATGGCGTAAAAAATCGCATTTGTTCCAGTAAGAAAAATCAAAACAATCCTTTTTTTTACCATACCTACATATAAAACGGGCGAAGAGTGTCTGTCTGTATGATTTAAGGGTGGCGGAAACCATCTGTGAAAAATGTGCGTTTAAATGTGTGGCATTCTCGTTATGGTAGAGTTTCAAAATGATATTCATTTCAGCTTAATGTGAATTTAATTTTTGATATTAAGAGAAAAGTAGTTTTATGATGGCACAATTTCTGTGTATTCATTTTGTTATGGGGTTTGTCCATCTGTTCTTTGGTTTATGACTGTATAAATTCAAGTATATCAACAAACACGAGAAAGAGATCCAAACTTAAGTTAAGATATTTAATTTGTTTAAACTTTATAAACAATTTACTACATTGTAGATATTCCTATACAACTACAATTGGAACATCAATAATTGCTGCATGTATTTATAGTAACTAAATTAGTACTCAATAACTAAATAAGTCATCCTTTTGAAATTAATAAAGGAAAACGTTGTTAAGGTATTTAATAAAATCACTGCATACATATTTCAAATTTATAATGAATTTCAATTAAAAAGCTATTTGGAAAAATCAAATATTAAGGAAGGCAACTTCATATTTCTTAGCTTTAATTTAACCGTAGTGTGCCCTTCGAAAAAACTTTATACTACGATCTTAATGGGAAGATTTCTACCCATATATTTTGTATGAAAAATCGAAAATAAATTTTTTTTTTCGTTTTTTTATTGAAAAATAGAATTTTTTTGAAAATAAATGGAAAATTTATGATTTGGAATGTTAAACCAGACATTGTACACAAGGGCGTACCCAGAATCTGAACTGTGGAACAACTCATAGTTTCGAGGAAGGGGGATTATGTGTAAAGTGAATACGACGATTTCTTACAAAATAAAACTCTTAACTATTGAAAAGCTGTTTATTAATTACTAAACATCTCAACGCAACTGAACAGTGCTCTCTCTTCTCTTTATACAAGCCTGGCTGGAAGCTGGATGTTAACAGTAATCGGGTAAGAAGTTTCCCTGTTCGAAAAATTCAAAAATGTTCGAACTTTGTAAATAATTTTAGATTTTCGGATTATCTTTTATTTACGTCGACTTAACTTTAGTGTATTTATTATCGTTTTGATCGAATTTTTTGAAAGAATTTTGGCCTTATATATAAATAAAAATATTTTTGTATATATACTTTTTCCGAAATTCTTGTTTTTTATGGGTGAAAATACAAAAAAACCCCTTTTTATCAAACAATTTGTATGAGAACTTCAATCTATATTTTATTTGGAAGGCCCCGCAGGGACAACCAAAACGTAGTTTTCTTACGTAGCCAAAGGTTGCTGACAGAAAAGGTTGTTTATATTTGGAAGGCCCCACAGGGAGAACCAAAACTTAAGTATCTTGCGTAGCTATAGGTTCCTCACAGAAAAGGAGGTTTTTTTGCGCGCGCAAATTGTTTGATAAAAAGGGGTTTTTTTGTATTTTCACCCATAAAAAACAAGAATTTCGGAAAAAGTATATATACAAAAATATTTTTATTTTATGTCTAGCATCTAAAACTAACTATTCAAAATTAAAAAAAAACATTTTGAAATTTCTCCATACAAACTTTAAACCCCCCTCCCCCCTAACTGGGCCAAGCGCTGAAAACTCCCCAAACAAACGTTGCTGGGGGGAACCCCTTCTATCGATCCCCTTCTATCCCCATTCGAAAGGAGAGCAGGCGCTATAACGAATTTTTACCCTGCCCTCTCCCCTTAGCTGGATACGCCCTTGATTGTACACAAACTATACGATTATAGATGGCTTCACATGCTGGTTTGTACTCCTATAACGTAATTAAATAATATTAATAATACTTTCTCTCGACTGCACCGTATTTGGTATCACTTAATCCAAATTCGAGAAACCGCATGCATTTTTCTCATTGCTTTACATGCATTTGTTTATTTTTAATTTCTTTCTTCCTTTACCAATTAACGTTCGATTGTCGTCAAGAACAGCACGACCAAATAATAAAAAAAATTGGGAAAATGGTTCTGGAGAGACATTTTATTTGATGATGTAGGATTGTGGGGTGGCAACGCCTACTGTTGATACAAATTTTTTTACATACAAAATGTTTCTATAATTATTTACTTTTTTTTAATTAATTTGTATTTAAATAAAATTAGATGTCTGAATTTATCTCTCATATAGTTCGTATTTTTGACGTGATACGCGATAACAAATACCGTTCTGTCGAAAATACTCGTAGCATAGATAAAAGTATACTTTTATCTATGATAACAGGCATAATTAACAACTCAAGCAGCAATTTAGCATCAAAGTTTAAAAGAAAACTTAAATTATTCTCACGTTAGATGGAACACGTTTTAATAACAGCACACTTTCAACCAGAATAATTTAATTTCTATGAATTAAAAAGCCGTTGTATAATCAACCATTATTTAACGTTGAATTTTAACCCAATAAAACTTTGAGTAAATTTTAAGTTTAAATTGAGTTTACATTGTTAACCTGGTTACATATAAATTAATTTTTAACTATAAATACACTTTTTTGCAAAGAAATGTTGTAAAAACCATAGCAGGACGTTTGAATAACCTCAAACCTAGGGTTTACAATTATCCGACATTAATGATTATCCGGATATCAAATACAGAAAAATCAAAATATTCGGATATATCCGAATATCCGGATAAAAAATAAAAATTTAAACTTAAGACTTTTTTGATGGAATTTTCTATTTTTTGGCCTTCTACAACGCACTAGATACGATCCTAGAAAAGACCGCGTTATAAGAAATCGCGTTGTAGGAGACATGAAAATCATACAAAAACAAGTATTCGGTTCTAAATGTATGAAAATTTCTTGTTTTATTTTTTGTTTGTTTTTACTTCAAAATAACTATTCAAATACATACATACATAATTCAAATATATGTATGCATAAAATAATAAATAAAAATGAATTCAACTTATGAATAGAACTGCAAATTAAATTAAACAGTAAACAGAAATTCATCTTCGTCACTACTTATAATTAGTAAACGTAAGCGTTTCCTTGAAGTCATTTCTGGCCAGTTTAGGTTTTATAAAATTAGTTATTAGTGATTGTTTAGTTTTGTTTTGCAAATCTCTAGCCACTTCTTGTGGTGTGGTGTGGGTAAATTATATTTTATCGACAGTATAATGGATCAGAGGGGTTAAATAAAGATTTTAAGAGAAAATTTGACAGTCAGTGCTTCTCAATTGGGTCTAGAAGGCAGTTCAATATTTCAAAACAACAACGACCCAAAGTACAGATCTCGATCTGTGAAGGAATGGATACTATACAATGTGTCGGAACAACTCCATATGTCGCCCAAATCTTCAGACTTGA
>JANSTT010017928.1:0-15368 GCA_026745375.1 Platyura marginata | reverse complement strand
AACAAAACGGCACAATTGTGCTAATTGGTAGATCAAGATAGATCTCGCCACAAAGAAGAAGAAGAAGAAGAAGAAGAAGAAGAAGAGGTAACACAGCACGCACAACCATTGATTTTGAGCTTTAATTTATTTTTAATATTTATAAACTACTAAATATTACCTGCTTCATAATAGAGTCTTAAGCACAGACACTTATCTCGACGTATAACAACCATTTTGATTGTGAATCTCAATCGTACACAAAAATTAACACTGAATCAGCAAAAGAAACTGAAACAATTAAAATGTAGTGAGAGTACGAATACTTTTGACGGCCTCTGTATAAGAATTTTATTTAAATCAACCAGATAAACGGGATTTGGCCATTTTGTGTTTCTCAATCAATAACCTTTAAAAACGTAATGATGAAATAGGCCATTTGGTACAAAAACCGCCATTCTGTCTTCTTTGACTGTTTAGTAATTTTTTTTTCATGCTAAATTAAGAAATCATAATTTTTTTATTTTCTGCAAATCTTTTGACAATTTTAATTTCTCCAGAGACAATAAAGGGAGACATCTTTATTAATCTTATAAACAATATTTTCATGCAGTAATTGACTATCTACCGTATTTGTACATAAACAACAAATGTTATTTTGCTTAACTTTTAGCTTTAATGGTGATTGGTGACATATGTTGGTACTTATTGTAGTCTTCTATGTAGCCTTATTTAATCACAAAACACAAATTTACTTTAGATATCTTAATTTAATTAAATTCATATGGTCAAAATCAATAATCAAAATCAGTACGGTCGAAGCGATAATACAATTTCATCTGATCTCTTAACATTATAATTAAAACAATTAGTCAATTTAATATATAACTAACTACATAACCGTTATTTGAAACTAGTTTGATGGACAATACAGCATCAAAACAATATCCAATTGATAGGTAGGGTTACCCAAAATGTACATTATGTAGTAACCAGTGCTGTAGCTTGAGTATTATTAATCCCATCATCATGGGACTATTTTAAAAAAAAAACTTACGTCATTTTTATGGTAGAAAATAGAAAAATAGTTGAGTGTTCACTAAACATCTTGACCGTTTTTTCGGCGGTTTTTTAAAAAGTGACAAAATTTTGAACTTTTTTAATACTGAAAATCTGGTTTGGAAACTTTGTATTTGTATATTATTTTAAATTTCCAGCATTTTTTGCCAAATTTTATTTTTTTTAAAAAGTTAACCCTTTAAGGTCCATACATTTTGAACATGTAAGGGTTAACCAAAAATTTTCGAAAAATAACTCATCATTCTTAGTATTTAATTGTCAATGCTCTCGTAAATTTTTCATTTTTAGAAAATATTAACCCTTTAAGATCCAATCGGTGCCAATAAAGGGTTAACTTTTAAAAATATGTTAATGCAAAGAAAACATAAGTGAATAGATTTAGTTAAATTTACATTTTTTTTTGGTTAATCCTTTCATGATTAAAATGTACCTATAGAACTTAAAGGGTTAACTTTTTTAAAAACATTTATTTGGCAAAAAATTTTGGAAATTTAAAATGTTGTCACTTTTTAAAAAACCGCCGAAGAAACGATTTCAGTGCAAACCCCCAATTTTTTTTTCTATTTTCTTCCATCAAAATGACGTAAGTTTTTTTCAAAAATAGTCCTATGAAGATGGGATCAATAATTCTCAGGCTCTGTCACTGGTAGTAACTCACTAATAATAACCTCTACGTTGAATACAGTCTCTCTAACTTCACATGTCTAGATATATTTATATTCATTAATAAAATTATTAGTAAAATAGTAAAAATAAGTGGGAGTTTATTAGAGAAAAAGCAAATATACAATCCCATTTGAATTGATTTTGCATACAACTGAAAATGTATATTGACGAAAATAATGTGCAATAATTCAACATCTTTCCTATAGTTTTTACGACCAATAATAACTAACCACAAATACAACACTATAAGTTCATAAAACCAACCATTCTTAGTCTATAATAAATCACCAGCAAGAAGAAATTAAACAAATTGTTTATGTAAATAGATAAAATACAATACAAAGTAAAACAAGTTCATAACAAATAAAATAAATAAAAACCACAATAATCTTATGAATAAAGGGCGTGCTGACCCTTATCATCCCTACGGGGTTGATATTATCTAAAACACATATCTTGAAAATTGTTTTGTCTTTTTGTTGTTGTTGTTGTTATTCAGACATTTTGTAGCAATGAATTTTACTTGGTATGGCCCACAGGTGAATTAAAAATTGTTTTTGTCATTTTGCATCTTTAACTACATGGGTATAGTTAATTTTAATTTTCTCTCTCCTTTATATAGTAAAAATATATATTATTATGATTGTGTGTGTGTGTGTGTATGTGTGTGTATGTATGATCATTGCGTGTACTTTAATTTATGAATTTATATTAATTACTTGTACATACGTAAAAAAATCATCTGCTGTTTGTTTGAACTCATTATTTAAAAACGGAGAATATACCGGTTGAGTTTGGTTTTAATTAAGAAAATAATAAATTTATGACCGCAGGAGGTGTAATCAGAAGCGAAAATGTAATTATGAACAGTACATATACTTATTATTTTGGTGTTATACACAGTGAAATAGTGAAAGAGATCATTTTATAAATTGTGTAGCTTTTTGTTGTATTGAAATTCATTCCCGAATATTATTTGCCAAATGAAATTAATTGTCTTTAAAATGTAAACTAAAACGAAACAAACCAAAAAGTAGCTTGCAATTAATGAGTACGAAAGACTGTTTTCAACAGCTTACGCTTAAGTGCAACCAGTAAGGAAGAAATAGTATTCAACGCCGATTATAAGACCTGTACGAGTACTTAGTTGTTATCTACGACTTTGTCCTTACCTTATCTACAAAAAATATATTGAATACCATATATACAATACACAGACTATCAAAAACTGTAGAAATTACCAAAAATTGATTGCAGCGCCATAACGATAGGTCATTGAACTTTACAGTCTATAGTATGACTGAAATCTTCATCTTTTCATTCTCTATTAATTGTTGTAATATTCACATTTTCTTCGTCCACTTTTGACACACAGACACTATTTATATATATTTATATTGAGATGGTATTTTTTTTATTTTTTTTAAGCTAAATACACAGCCACTAATATGACATGTATTCCTCCATGTTTTTCGAATAAAATATTGTAGTTTAATCCCGCATTTTTACTATTTTTAGAATCCTCTAACAGCGAATTGGGTATTTAGTCATGAAATCATACCTGTAGCCCATGTGAGTGGTCTTGCCCAGGTAAATATATGTTTGTAAGATAAAGACCATCTAAGGCTATTAGGCACCAAGAGGGTTTTTCGATTTTCCACATTTTTTTCAGTGCTGTCCCTGTCAGCCCGTCCCTAGTACATGCGGTGCTAAATACACTTACAGCTATACACAAAAGTATTCGTACACCAAGAAAAGAATCATTTATATGTCAATTTTCACACTTTCTTTTTAAATATTTGAAAATTTTTTTATTTATATTATTAGTTAGATATCTTATTCAACTGATCACGTTTAAAAAAAGAACATTTTTCAAAAATTCGGTAATAAATTAATCAAAAAAAAAAACAAAATTCATTCCAAAATTATAACACAAAATTATTCGTACACCCTTCTTAGAATTTATTATTTCTTAGAATTGGGTGATCTAATATTACACACATCATGCAATTCTTTGTTTTAATGTTATATAGTGCAGTATGAAACTAGTTGTTAAGTTGTTGAAACTATCTATAGCATTTTTTCTAAATATGGGACGTAAAATGGATGAAAGAAACTACACTATCGGAGAGAAAAATTATGATTAAGTTGATTTGCGAGGGAAAATCAATACGTGAGACTGCAACTATTGTTAGTAGAAGTCATTCTACGGTTCCATCCATTGTAAATAAATATAAATACGAAGGAATATTATTAAATAAATCTGGAAGAGGCCGAAAAAAATTATTATCACTAAGAAATGAAAACTTTATTGTTAGACAAATTAAAGAAAATTCAAAGACAAAAATAGTGAATCTTACATCAGACGTTTCGGCCATCATCAATAAACCTATATCAACTGAAAATGTCAAAAAAGTACTAAGAAAACGTGGATATAATGGCCGGACAGCACGAAAAAAACCATACATATCCAAAATCAACAGAGCTAAGAGATTAGAATTCGCCAAAAAATGTGTGATCCAGAATTCTGGAATCAAGTTATATTTAGTGACGAAAGTAAGTATAACAAATTTGGACCGGATGGTAGAACAAGGGTCTGGCGGAAACTCAACACTGAACTGAAGAAAGAAAATTTGTGTCCTACGATTAAGCACAGAGCGGATTAGAGCGGAGTAGGAAATTTATCTTTCGTTGAATCTACTATGGATAAGTATGGATACTTAAATATTTTGGAACAAAATTTGGGACCGAGTATTGAAAAATTGGGATTAAATAATACATATTACTTTCAACAAGTTAACGATCCCAAACACACATCGTATCTTGTTAAGGAATGTAAGAACTGGGACGACGGATCCGAAAAAAATCAATTTCCAACAAAGCAACCCTGAAAGCTGTTCTAGAAGAAGAATGGAATAAAATTCCGGAATCCGTGACTAGAAAATTAGTGGAATATATGCCAGCTCGTCTAAATGCAGTTATACAAGCTAATGGTTATCCTACAAAATATTAATTTATATTATTTGTGTTTTTTTTTTAATAAGATATCTAACTAATAATATAAATAAAAAAATATTTAAAAGGAAAGTGTGAAAATTGACATATAAATGATTCTTTTCTTGGTGTACGAATTCTTTTGTGTATAGCTGTATATGTGTTGTATTGTACCGCCACCGCCACCGCCTCTGTTTGCTTCTAGCTTAACTCTTTTATACAAAATAAGTAAATTTAGACAAATTTTTAACGTTTAACAATTAAACTGTCATTTTGTCGCTGTAGTTTACGCGTTCAATATAATCCGGCCTTCAATGTGACAAAAAAAATCTATTTCCGCAGAAATCTAGATATTAAATAGTTTAATTAGTTTTATGATTTTAAACAAAAAGACCTTTGAATTGAATTTTATTATTATCATTTATCAGTAGGTACATATCCATAAGAGTGTAGGCGCCAAAAAACTATTGATTTGAATGCCAGATCCATTAAATCCAATTAGACATAGACAATTTTTTTATTCTTCTGTTTAATTTTAGATTTTATTACTTAAAATCTCAATAAAAACAACTGCAGTATGTGCATCACGATGATTTAAGTGGCGAAATTGCATCCTGTGCACAATTGTATGTTGCTTGGCAATGCGAAAAATTATTACACGATAATAAATAAAATAGCGTATGTAATTACACATTATGCTTGTATTGTGTTTATATAGCATTAAATCTTTTTGTGGTAAGTAAAGACGATTTTTACATAAATTATAGGAAATAATATTTTTATTTTGTAAAAATGAACTTCTTTCTTTGGACAGCGTACCCGTACAGTGTATCTCTACATATACCTCGGAACATAAATTGTGCAAAACCGGGAACAAGAAGTATAGTTGCACTGAACTATGGATATTTATACCATTTGGCAATTTATTATATTAGCAATAATGTTTTGATATTTAGAAAGTTAAATTCTACTAAATAATAGGAGTGGTTAATTTAGGTAGTACCAATATTTAAACTCAATTTATTAAATTATATACAAATAAATTAACCTTTTTGCCTCTTATTTGCACTGACAAATTATCTACCAGGATGAAGGAAATTTATCAATAAAGAAATTAGTAGAAATTATATATTTAGGTTTCGTTTCCTAACTTTCTTTTTATTTTAATAACCAATAATCCTTATGGGAGTTTCACATGATGAAAGTTTTTCGCAAAAAAGTTTGGCAAAGTGGCGAAATACGTGTGAACAAAAAAAAATTTCACGAAAAATATCGTTTTGTGATTTGCGCGACATTTTTTTCGCAAAATTTCTTTTCAACGTGTGAACATCGTTTTTTGACTGTCGCGAAATATTTTTACGAAACCAACGAAATAGCGATATTTTTTGACAGTTTAAAGAAATAAACTCAATTGAGCGCATAGTATAGCCCAGGTGATCTATTTTATTGTGTCTATTTACTGTTTATTGTGTATAACTATTTTAAATATTTTGTTTTTTCAATATGACAAATAAATATAATTGGACTCTTACTACTCAGATTCGTATATATGTTATGTATATGAACCGGTATACATACATATATACATATGTATGTATATTTCCAAGTGTTGACAGATTACAAAAATACGAACGGAATACGAACAAAAAGGTCACTTTGGCATAATTTGAAAAAAATTTGAAAAAATTGTGTATATTTCTTAAGGTATCCGAATACAAACAAATTTTGGGAATAAAATCACTACCTCATTGAAAATTCATGGTCAATCATGGGAAAAAAAGTCGCTCAAAATAAGCCGAAAAGTGTTCCAGAATGTTATAATGTAAGGTTGTAAAATGTCAACCTTGCATTATATTAAGTTGGCAACATGTTTTTTAGTACATCGTCTACGGAAGCGCGGACATCTTGGAATTATGTACGTCCATGATGGTTGTATAAGAGCATCGGCTGTTCTGTAATTGTACTCAATAAAAACGCATTCATAATTATTAGTTGAAGATTTTAATTATATTATTCAGTGAGGAGTGAATAAAACACAGAACAACAACAAAATAAGAGAAAAGGTTTTTTTTGAAGAACTATCACTAGAATATTTGGACAATTTGTACTTATCAATGCCTAACCGGATTAAGGATGTCATAAAAGACAAGGGCGTCCGTACTAGATGTTAAATCAAAATATTGGTCTTACCCTCTTCCCCGTCTAAAGGATTTACACGAAAAACTTTGTTTTTTAAGGTTAGTTATTTATTGAATAATGTCCTAATAGGTAAATAATGGATTACAAAATGTCTGCGGGACCTCAAATTTTTTTTTAAAAATCTGAAATTTTCAAAATTTTTTTTTTTAACAAAATTAAACTTTCTAGAAAAACTTTTACAAAAAAAATTGTTGAAAATAACGATTATACAATACCCTCAACCCTCAACAATCGTCACTGATTCCTCCCCACTTTTACGGCTTTCCTTTGTCCTATTTCATGATTTTTATTCATAAGGTCCTATCTGTTGGAAGTTGAATACAATTAATTGCTATTGGTGTGGGTTAAGATACACCTAGCCCTCGATTTGCACTTGAATTACACGACGGTTTCGCTTTTACACGATTTGTAAATTTAAAAAAATTTCTTTTATTTCTAATAATTTTATATTGAACCCATTCATTGAATGTTGTGTCTCGTTTTACACGGTTTCTATTTTTTACGAATTTGTCGTGGAACGTATCTACCGTACAAATCAAGAGGATGGGTGTATTGGTGTATTCCAACATATTGCCCATCCTTTTAAAATCAAATCAAATATATCAAATATCTAGTGAGATTCGCCGCAATGGAAAACATAAAAAAAAATTTTAAATCAATTAAATTGAAGCCAGATGTTATCAATTTTCAGCACCTTTTCTTAATCTTGAATCTATTCATAAGATGACAATAAAATATCAGATTTTCCATAAATGTCACAACGTCTGCTGTTTTTATAACTCTAAAAAGCACTTAAGCAAAAAAGACCAAAAAAGAAAAAAAAAAGAAGGGAAGTGCAAAGATGGTCATGATGATTTGTCTTTTCTTTATTTTTGTGTTGTATAAATGATGCCATCACTTTGGGACATTTACTATATAAGACTGGTAGTCAAAATAATAATAAAACAGCGAGCGTTTTTAAATTAAAAAGGAGCTTGAAGCACTTTAGAAGGCTTTTAAGACGAATAATATAATGATTTTTAATTATATTACAAAATGTTAACGTTCGAAATGAAGTCGTAATTTTCCAGGAGTGATTTAATTATGGGTTTTTTTTTGTGTCAGGCCGGCTGGAATTGAAATGGAATTGAACATTTCTATTCTTTGTATGTAAATGTAGGTATATGTCGTGTCGTATCTTATAGTCAGAGAAAATGCTGATTCTTTTTCTTATTCTTTTCATTAGTTCGCATCAAATTGAAAGAGTACTAAATGCAATTAGCCAACATTATACAATAGCCTTTAAATATATTTTTCACATTTACGTTTTAATTACCAGAATTTTAGTATCTCATCGAAACCTGGCAATAGAAATTTACATTTAAATCACTCACAATGGAAAAAGTATTGAATTTAAAACTTTCTGTTTTGAAATCAATTTCATTTGTTCTAAATTAAATTCGAGTTATACATTGCTTTATTCGTGTAGAGTTCTATGAGTAAAATAATTAATATCGTTTGATATAACTATAAATGTATAGAAACTTTGGTGTGTAACTACAACAACCCCCTTTCTTAGGATGTTCTGAAGTGATGTTAATATAATTAAAATGATCCACTTTCAACATTTACCTTGAAAACATCACTTCAGATAGCAACATAAAAGAGATTGATCAACATATAAAAAAAACTAAACTTACTGATTTCGCACCACAAACCTTGTGGCTCCGATTTCCCTAGTATGATTTTAAAGACTCATGAAAATAACAAAAAAATTTCATCGGACATTGGTTCTGTTGTAAGGCAGAACGACAATTTAAAGAGGGTCTGTCTCTCTGGTTCTTAAGTTCAACTTTAAAACAGAACCATGGCAGCATATATTTGTATGTGATTTGACATTTGAATTGTGATATGATATTTCTATCACAAGGGAGAACAAAATGATAACCGAGAGTAAAATAGTTTCCATTTTGAATGAACTTCTACTTAATATATATTAGGGTGGTTCATTTTTTAAATTTTAATTTTATCAAATTCTAAGAGGGCACATTTTTTATATTTTCTTATCATGAAAAACATTTGTTCTGCGACTTTTCGATCTACTCAAAAATTAAAATATCTTGGTAACGGTCCACCCTATTAATAAGTTATATAAAACCTTTTTTTTATGTAGTTTTTTCAGATATACAACTTTCTTTTATAAAAATTGTAAAATAAAGGCAAGAAACTAGAATCTAAGGGACTCTTGATTTTGAGGCAGATGAAGATGATCGTAAATCAAAAAGTCGTAGAACAAATGTTTTTTACGATAAAAAAAGACAAAACATGCGCCCTCTTAGAATCTCAAAATAACAAAAAAAGAATTCCAGACATCAAGTGAACCACTCTACCGTATGTACGTACAGTACATGTCCAGATGGTTCTAATTTTTATGTAGAACCTGTCCAAACTTTTATTATACAACAATACAACAGTATTACCACATTTTAGGAGTTAAGGGTAAATAATTTCGATTTTTATTAAAAAAAAATAATTAATTTGGTCGTAGTTAGTTGAAATTGTGTTCCGTTAAAAAATTGAAGCAAACAGTTCGCGCAAGCCAGCTTAATCTCACCACTGGTAGTAGATGATTATTCAGAATGTCCCGCTCTAAAGGTAACCACTCAATGCTCTGAGCCATTTGTTCAGTAAAAGAAAATATATTTTAGTCATGCTATATCTAACTAAATTGAGAAATTTCCGAACTATAACTGTCTGTCGATTTTACTATACGGTTACGAGACCTGGAAAGTAACAAGCGCCAACCCATCAGCACTCCAGGTTTTCGTGAATAGGTGCTTACGGGCCGTATAGTAGGTGTGAGGTGGCCAGACAGGGTTAGAAATGAAGAACTATGGAGAAGATTGATGCTCAAATTCGTCGAAGAAAGGGGAAGTGGATCGGACATAGACTTCGAAAACCTAAGGATGACATTGCACGCAAAGCGCTAGAGTAGAATCCCCAAGGTGCTCGCAAAAGAGGACGACCCAGGTAAACGTAGCGCCTCACAGTAATCGGCGAAGCTAACAAAGAAGGAAAGGAATGGGCGGAAGTGAAAGCTTTGTCAATAAACAGAAGGCGATGGCGACTTTTTGTGGATGGCCTACGTTCCCTCGTGGAACGTCAAACGGGCTGATGATGATGATATCTAACTTTGCACAGGGTGAATTTTCTAACACATCTAATTTTTTCATATTTTTTATATTTGATATGACTAATTAAAGGACAATATCTGTTATGGCCAGAATATTTTTTTTTCAAATGTGTTACATTTGTTACCAAGTTTTGGTAACAAATTAGTAATAAATGAAAGAAATGTAACAAATGGAGCAAAGCGATTCCGTTCAATTCAGTTTTACACATGAAATAACCCCATTACAAAATATATTTGGAATTGTTCCGAGATATTTAAAAACGGTGAATTGGGGACAACCATTGGGTAGAAAAATAGGTACTAATTTTGCCAACAAATACATGTAGTCAATGTAACTTTATTTTGGTCGTGTAACATTTACATTTCTTACCAATAACAAATTAGTTATTTTGTCGATCATTTGTTACTTTAACAACCTTGGTTATGGCACCCGGGTCAAATGAGCCATGTTAACTATGCAGATATCTCGAACCTAATTCTTAAAAATATTGCTTCCTACAACAAATTCAGTTCTTTTCTTTTTAGTTACTTTTTCCTCAATAAAATTCTCAATACCATCCAAGTACCTACAGGCAGTAATGAGTTCAGTAAATTTGTCCTTATCTTTCATTAGAAAATCGTTATAAAAATCTTATAAGATGATTCGTGCAATACTTATCTTTAAAAAAAATCAAATCCTTAAAATCAACAAGCAGCCATATATTCCTTTTAATTTCACTGTCTCTCATATAGTCAACAGTCTCTATAAATTGATTCCATATAGGTGTATAGGTATACACCAAAAGAGTCCATAGTCTATACTTACTCGATACAAAAAGATTTATCTGGGCTGCATCTCTATAGAGAAAACGAATTTATTGCATAATTAAAAGCGCGATACAAGAGACAAAGTTCACGATCAAATAAACGTATATATACTTTGAACTATAAGGATTGTTCCACTATTTTCAGACTTTTTCCTAGGCAACTTGGCTAGAGACCTCCAACTAGAGCACGACATCGATCACAATCTCTGTTAAATGGGTTTTAATTGAAATATAGAACTAAACTATATAATGTATGATATCTATCGATTGTGATGAGAAAAAATTAATTAATGGATTTTTTTTTTATATTTGGTAGTCACTTGTATGGATTCAATCATGAAAAAAAAAATCAATCATAACAAAAATGTATAGTGCACATATCCACAGGTTTTATAGTGACTGCTATAAGGTATCACAGCATAACATAGGCACTACCAATGTAGCCTAAAAATTTTCTATTCAGCATAGTGACCGTTTTTTTTTGCCTTCTTAAAATTATTTTAATGATGTCGATATTAGATTGTCAGAGTGTTGTTGTCGGGTATTCAAAGATATCGCTGTTTTTTCTATACGCTCATCATACTTTATTTTTGTGTCCGCTAATTAAGCAATTTCATCTCTTAAATTAACTTGTCAGTTTGAAAACTAATATCAATTTAGAAGAATGCGCCGTTAAAAGTCAATTACAGCGATCCGCAAAAATGTGGCCATTAAATACTGAAGAACGAACATTATGTTGAAGTGGAAGTTTTTTTTTATCCAATACAGGTATCCCTCCTATACACAGAAGATACATAGGTGCCATCATAATTCTGTATTTTACGAAACCGTGTTGTAAAGCAAATAGATTAGTAGTATTAGAGCGAAACCATACTATACTTTACCGTGTTATACGAGAATTTTTGCAATTTTCTTTTCGTGTTAGAGTGAGACCGTGTTGTAGGAGGGATATCTGTAAGTGTACATGTACATATATATAAAAAGTGTTATTTTAAAGGCCTGACAAAGACCAAAATTAAATGAAATGAACACAACAGGAGCTATCCAAGTATCAATGTATGGTCAGTACCTACCAGTACTGGACTGAATCAACCTAATCCCATTCAATTACTAATAAAATCTGGAACCTATGGAGATTCTGAAAGAATGTTGCTGTAATTAATTTTTGAAAACGATTACCTTTACAAAAGGACGGTATCGTCATCACTCATCATGAAGAGTTTCGAGGTTTGCCAGAATTGATAATAATTGACCAAGTATTGACCAATATAATGAATCCAGAAAATCAACCAACATAAAAGGCGCCATGTCATTACTCTTTACTCTATGGGTACGATCATATTGAACGCCGATAGTGCTTGTACTAATTGCTTATGTTTACAACCGACAACCAGCAGCAGAATATTATCATGTAATCTTATTGTGTTTTTGTGCGACTTATTTTGACATTTGAAAATTGTTGATATAAAAATGGAACAAATAATTAAAACTACTTGATTTTGAAATATTTTCTATAATTCACCGAAGGCCTACTACTACTACTTGTAGGGTGATATAAGCTTTTACTATGCGCACTCAAATTTTTCAGCCGGCACAAGCATAAGCGAATAAACATAAGCAATAAGCACAAGCGCTATTGGCGTTCAATGTGATCGTACCCTATTGCTATTCAATAGATTCAAAAACAAAAACAGAATTAATATTTAATCTCAGTTTCAGAGAAGAAATTATTGGAATTAAACTACCAGATGTCCAAGATGCAAGAGAGGTGTCCTTCGAAAGGTAACCCAGAAATTGAGAAAGAGATCCCTAGACAAAAGATAGACGTGTAACTTTTGAATCTTTGGAAGAATAGTGTTCGAAATATTTCAGGGATCTCAACTGGATACTATGATTAACAATATTTCAAAAAAACTTTTATAAGTACACCTCGATTTTTACGGCACTTAAATTACACGGTTTCGTTTTAACACGGTTTTGAAATTTAAAAAAAAAAAAAATTTATGTTTTATTTCGATTATACATTTTGTTTTAAGCTTTTAAGTATTTACGGACGCACCCGTTTCTCAAAATCGATTACTTTGCATTAAATGCACTCATTCCACAAACTAACGCACCCTTTGACGTTTACTATTGACAGATGTTTAAGTTTATAAATAACAGTAAATACGAGAAAGCGTAATTTTAAATTTCTAATTAGAAATATGAATATTTTATAACATTTTTTTACATATTATAGCCCAATCGGTTTCGTAACTTAGCATTCAGTGGAACCAATCTCTATTTTTCAATACAATCCTTGTCTCATATTACACGGTTGTTATAAACATATCTACGAATTTTACTTATATTCTTTGATTCGAATTACACGGTTGTGAATTTAATTTCAATCGTTCTTTTTTATATGCAAGCTCTGTCTTGTTTTCCACGGTTTCGATTTGCACGATTTTCTGTGGAACGTATCTACCGTGCAAATCGAGAGATGGGTGTACATACTTTGCTAACACTAAAGCTATCAGCAAATGCGTCTTGTTTCACCAAATGCACATAAAAAGTAATTCGGTCAAAAAAACTTTACTTTGACAGCCGAAATATTAGTGTTGCCAACATCATTCGGAAAGTGGTGAAACCATAGGGTGTCTGGCTTACAAAAATGTCCAACCTACAAGCCTTTCCCCTATATAATTGCGATAGAAAACTTTCAATAAACTAGATAAATAGTGTAGGTCCTTAGATGATTTTAACAAATTTTATAAAATTAGAAATGCAAATTAACTGCATTAAACAATAATAATAATAATGCAAATATATTAACTAAGAGAGCATATACTCGTATTACATGTATAGTATAGGTACGATTGTACGTATTTATGTACGATATATGTACTTACATACCCACTTTACGTGGATAATAAAGTTGTATTTTAACGTGTACATCACGACAATGTACAACCTGAATAAAAGACAAATCGACCGAATAAATTATGAATAATAATTTTTGTGGCATTTTACAAACAAAAAGCGTTTCGCATTGCATTTTGTGGCGCATGCAGTAGGCAGAAAATTATACAATTTCTATAATAATATATTAATGCTATAATAAACGAATAAATTTATTCTATTAATAACAAAATTATTACATATGGAAATTAATGCTAAGCAATCAAGAGTTGTTTGCTTTGCTAATTTTCTCAATAAATAATGCAGCCGCCGTTACTACTATGAGTATATACACTGGTCTATTGCATTTAAAACTTTTAAAAATTAATTGTCTACTAGAGGTTTGGATCATTAGCGATAGTAGATTTTACTTTGATTTTGTAATCAATTTTATGATTTAATTTATTTACAAAATTTACTATTTAATAGGAACTCAGGTAGTTAGTAATTTGTGGTAATAACTCTTTTTTATATTTATAGAAAATGCAAAAACAACTAGAATTGTGAAATTTTTCTTCTTAATGTTCACACACACACACAAACAGATCATAGAAATGTACGGATGCCTGTATAGAAATTACTTACACTAAAGCGAAATAGCAATGAGAATTCGATAAGATAAGTAAATGCAATTTTATCCTGTACATCTTAAAGTACATACGTAATAAATGTTTGCCCAAACTTGTTTAGGAAATATTTTCTCGGTTTGATCTATATGGCGAAGCTCTTTGCTCGGTCGTTTACATGGTGGCAAATATGGCTCCAAACAAAGATGGAGTCCTAGTTCACACGGTGACAAATATTTGGCAGCAAATAATAGTGCAAAGAGGTGCAAATACAGATATTTTATTTGCGCGCTATTGTGTTGACGTTTATTGTCTATTTCTATAGTTTCAGTAATCGAAAAGTGATTCAAGTGAAGCGAATGAAGTCAATCGAAAAATTAAATTAAATTAATACAGAAGAAGATAATTTATTATTGCTGATGATGCTTGGTGCTGCTGCGTTTGTTGCTGAGCAGTTGACGGACCAAGAGGCAGAGGAGAACATTGCGAGTGCAAAATCAAAAAGTGTGGATCAGAGACTGGGTAATGCGTCGTGATGAAAAGGGTTCCTATTTGAATTTATTGAAATAATTGCAGATTGTGAACTGCAATGCGTTCAAAAATTGTATGCGTATGTCAAAATCCTTTCATGTTCAAAATGTATGGACCTTTAAGGGTTAACTTTTTCCATAAATTGCATTTGTCAAAAAATGCTTTAAATTCAAAATAATATAAAAATACAAAGTTTTAAAACCATATATTTAGTATTAAGAAAGTTCAAAATTGTGTGACTTTTTAAAAAAAACCCGAAAAACGGTCAAGATGTTCGGTGAAGAATCAATTTCTTCAAAATGACGTAAGTCTTTTTTTAAATTGTTCCATGATGATGGCATTAATAATTTTTACGAGACGCCACTGTCATGAGCATATTTCTTATTGGTTTTCTCACTTTAACTTTCACTTTAATCCATGGGCGTCATTTGGGGG
>JANSTT010017927.1:0-58836 GCA_026745375.1 Platyura marginata | reverse complement strand
TATAGGTTGAATGTACTTACGATGCCTAGCCCTATATATATATATATATATACAGTAAATAAACTAAATGCCCATAAGCAGAAGAGAATTGTGTTATTCAATTTTGATACAAATAGCTTGTGAATGTGGTAGCTGTGATGTTAAGTGGCAAGGAATGGTTACAACGTTTGCTAACCCTTTGTTAGATGATTGGATTTGATTAAGCAAATTTGTTGAATAATAACCAGAAAATAGAACAGACAGATGTTTATTGGACACTTCAGATAAGAAGCTTTAAAATTTAATTGCTGGATAAGATCCACTTTTCTATTAAAATAATTGAGCTTTTTGTGAAATAAAAGGGATGAAACTTAAAAAGGAACATTTTATCTTGCAATTATATACTTTATAAATGGGATTAGTTTAAACGTTTTGTCTATTTTGTGTAATTAGTTACTTCAAGTGGAAAAACTTAGATCTCATTTGAAATTGATTGATGGAAACATTTTAAGATAGAGCACATTAATTCACCAAAGTATACATTTAAGTACACAAAGGTACATACATTTATAAAAAAAAGTTACAAACATAATCGCACCTTTTATACTATCAGTTAATTTCTCGGCAAAAAATCACAAAAATCAACACTCATTTTGAATATGAAAATTTACCTGCAGAGAGTGCACAGTAAAGAATTCTTGCAGAAACATTTTGCATACATTGATTGAAAAATAACAATAAAAAACTTCAATCACCCCGGAGCGTTGGTTTAGAGAAACATATACCTACATGACATGTGACATTGCTTCGGGGTCATTGCACATGACTGCCAGAGACAATTTGTAAGTTTTCAAGCAAGTAGTGTCTTTGTTGATACAACAGAAGTCTGTTTGGCTATTCTTATTTACAAAAAAAAATGGTTAAAATAATAATACAAATTAATCGTTTTCGCTTAACCAATTTTTGGTAAATTTGTGATAATTTTAACCAATAATAATTTCTTTCTTTTTATTAAACTGTTGTTGCAATGATTTTTGAACAGTTTTTGGTTGATATACTTCATTGGATAAATTAACCATCAGACATTGTCGTTCTCGAGACACCACTTAATAATTAAATTTTAACCATTTGAGACCTTCTGAGACTGACTGAGACTTTCTGTATGCAATTATTTAAATTTTCCGCCACAATTACATCGCCGATAATATATGACGATTCACTATACATATTTAATACAATTATTATGCATTTAAAATAATCGATGAAACGAAATGAATTTCACAACAATAATTGACAATATGCAGTCCCAGTGAGATTTTCCCAATGTAGCGTTTTATTTATTTGATTTATAGACAATTTTATATCTAGCGTGATACACTTTTGACAATACAATATTTCTTGATAATATGATAGAAATGACAGTTCCCTAGAGAGAAATTGAGATAGAGAGGAAGTTAAAAATTTTTTTTTTATTGAAACGTAAGTATAGCTTCGATAAAATAATGAATTATTTCAATTACTATTTATAGAAATAAAAAAAATTCTAACATTTCCTATTCCCACTTTAAGTTCAATGTACATAATTTTAATATCTATTATGAATTACAAATATACATACAGAAATACTCAAAATATATCATGACTTTATGGTCAATAGATTATGTTTATATATCAATAATAAACCATCGTCAACTTTATCTATCATTTAATCCTTATTCATGTGGTTTTTACCAAATTTAACTTCTAGTCAACATTTTATCTTCATTTATTGATGGCAATTTGGTTTTTGGTATATAACGTACGGGTCTACGATTACATATCAAGGGATGAATAACATTTACACAAAATATTTTGCAATTTGAGACAGAGTACTTTTCCTCTCAAATTTTCCTTAATATATCAAAATGTCTTTTCACAGCTTCTTTGATATACATAGAAGCTCTATGTACATACATATGTATAATATAAGAGTGACATATAATGTATATGTACATAACTAAATATAAAAGCTTGAGTAGGGGGATTGAAATTAATATTGTGGTGAATATATGTATGTACAATTTACTTACATAATTGTACTTATGTACAATATGTACGTCAAGATTAATTTTTTTTTTCTATTGTCTTTCATTTTTTTTCCTGTATAAAGAGAAATGAGGGAGAAATGAGCCTATATAATGGAATCGTCTTCTGCAGTAGGCTGATAATGAAATAGTAGTCTGTAAATTGGTAAATTGTGATTGGCATAAACATACGTACAAAATCAGTTGATTTGATCCAATTTGCTCTAATTCTTACATAAATAATATTTTAAAATCACTCAAATAAAATCTACAACAAATACACACAGCTTGGCGATTTGCAAGAATTATTGATTGAAACATCGCGGGAAAAAAAATTGGGACATTCACCAAAGATCATGATCGTTATTTTTGGTGTTTTTTTAAAAGTGACATAATTAAGTAAAAAAACACACAGAACATGATAAAATACAGACTATCGTCCTATTCCATAAATTAACTCTTACATATTGAAATTTCAACATTTAATGATAATTTAAAAATACTGAACATATAAAATTTAATACAAATAATTATGAAAAGAAAAATTCCATTTCAATGATTTAGACTAAATTATATAGGCGTGAAACCGGAACAAGCGAAAAATTTATTACTCATATTTGCTATTATTATAACACAATGAAAAAGTAAAATTAATTAAATAATGTACTAGTAGCAGTATGTATTTAAAAAAAATCCCAAGTAGCAAAATACAAACTTAAAAATTATAACAACGTTATCGAATAGTTAGACGACGACGATGCTGTCAAGATTAAAAAAAGTAAAAAGTAAATGGGGCTGTCTGGTTCTTGAGTTATTCAGTTTTTTTTTAAATTTTCTTTTAATTTTCAAATCAAAAGACCCCGGCCAAGGAGCATAAATTAAAACATAACCATACTCTGTATGTATAAGAATATGCTACATGTAAAACTACAACTTAACAATAAAATAAAATCCCGTGGTTATTTCATCAATAATTGTATCAACCTAATATTGGTTTTTAATGTCAATATAGCGGGAATGATATCCAGCCAGCATACATAATTACTTTCTCATTTAAATGGAAAATTTATCACTTATTTATAGTCATTAAATTGACCTGAATTTTGAGCGATTTTGTCTCTCTTCCCCTCGCTCTCCCTATCTGTCTATGTTTATTAGCAGGAAGTATAAAATTCTTTTTCAAAACTGTCACAAACTTTACAAATAATCGAAATAAAATAGAGAAGAAAAAAAAATTGTTTGATGAGGGATGGATATTCGGTTTATATACTTTACAAGGGATGAATATGGTAAAATTAGTTTAAAACGAATATTCCGAAGTCAAGTTGACTGTTCTGTTCCAGATTAGCTGATAAATGTCTTTTTGTTGTAAATAAAAATAATACTTTCGGTTTATATTGGGCAGGAATGTCATTCGGGATTTTGGTATTTATCCAAAAATTGATTAATGATGGTGTCCCAAAATGTTGGCAGAATGGGGGGTTGTTTATATCCTGAACATTGTAATAGTCGCATAATAGAATGAAAATAAATTGTTTTTCGTTTTTTTACATTCATCTATTTTAGTATAACGGCGTAAAACTTTTTCTGTTTATTTTTTTATTTTATTTCTTTTTTTTTCTTTTTGAAATATTTTCTTTTTCTCACTTGAACAAATATTTCTATTATAAACGACAAAATAGCAAAAAGCCAGTCAATGTTTATACGATAAACATAAATATGATTTAAAAATATTAATTTATTTAATGCACATAAAAAATTGGTGATAATCTGTCAACGAGTTGACATTTCGAACGAAGCGAGCAATATTTTTGGAAATGTTATTATAAAAGTTGTAGCTAACCGTTTTATGAGAGTATACTGTACTACAAAATTCCTGGATGTCCGTTACGTGTTATTAGTTTTCATTAAGAATTACAAAATCCGACAAAACCAATTTTCCTAAAACAAAACTATTAAAAACGAATTAAGTCTTAGAACACCATACATATGTATATACCTATATAAAAGTAAATGTACATCAGATACTATCTTGATTGTATGTAATATAGAAGATTTAATTAAGTTGTTTTATTATTATAAACACATGAGATAACAGAAGCACAGTACCTACAACGACCTACTAAAATGAAACATTAAAAGTCCATCTAACCATAGGAAAACTATTATTTTGCTAAGCCGTTGACCGAAATTAATATAATTGTATAGCCAACGTAATAGCTCTATTATTACAGAAACTTGAAACTTTTGCCAGAGTTTTCTTGACTTTTGGAAAAGAAATTAACAGACTTTTCGTTTAAAATAAATTTCAAAATAATTGATAGCCAAAGAGGATCAAGCCAAAACTAATTATATAAGTTTTTCTACCAAAGATTAATGTGGCAAATGAACCAGCTTAGTAAAAAGAATAAGAAGTTTTGTTATCATTTGGTTCATGTGAAGGTTTATAGAAAATCTTAACTTCGATACCTATTTTTTTATAACTTTTTTTTTTTTTGTTATTTAGTTACATATATACCAGCTTATTGGAGTACTATTTTTATACATAACATACATAAACGGGTTAGGTAATAATAATTGTTAGTGATTGTTATTGAGTCTTATTCGCTTTTACGTTCTGAATATGATGTAAAAGTACGATTTAATTATTGAAATACTGTATTAAACAGATTAACTCTATTGCTTGAATATATTTTCTTCTAACCAAAGTTATGATTTATTAAATGTGAAAAATATTTATGAGAAACGTAATTTTAATTTTTTTTTTATTTAAATATTCTCATTATTTTTTACGATATAGTAAAATTATTCAATCAACAACCGACAGTAGACTATTTGCATATAGTTTATGTAAAAAATATTAATTTTAGTTTTAGTTAGATGTTGACAACCTAGAGCTCCCGAAAATCCTTACGCCTCCATAGATGGGCTCTTCAGTTAGATGTTAGAACGAACATTTTCACAAAGTAAAAACAAAAACCGAAAATGGCGATTTTTATGTAATAGATTGTTAATTATAATAAGAGGATATTCTAAAATATACCTAAAATAAATTAAATTGAATTGAAATTGAAACCAAATATTTTCAGCATCTAAAGAAAATGGTGACACGCATCGAAAACTTTTCGCATTCAGGAAAAAAAGAAAAAAAAAGAATTAATGATTTTTAAGACAATAATTGTTTCAGCTAGCTGGGATACTTTAAATTGAAGTTATATAATGGAACGAAATAGAAAAGGTGGCCATTACAATAAAAGTTCCCTTTAAATAACACAATTTCATTCGTAAATAATTGTTTAATATAACGGAAACATGGTAACAGAGTAGGTAGCTATCTCTAAATAACGAAAATGTATAAACTTGTTACCAGAGAATATCCTTTCACCAACCACGTCATTTAGCTTCCTTCCTTTTCTCACCACTTTCCCGAGAAAATCTATCGAAAGTCCTTATACTTCATCATTCACCACCTACACGCACACGCACACGCACACATACACACAGGCAAACACACACACACACAAAGATACAGACGTTGTTATATTATTGTATCGCTACTATAGGGGGAAGTTTTTCTCAATGTAATGCATGTACCTTTTCGTGTAAATATTTTATCGTATCTGATTATGGTTGAGTAGACGTTTCTCAGGTTTCGCTATTTCACCTGTACCTATATGAAGTTTGTTGGTCTATTCTATTCTATAGCTAGATCGATTAGATATATAGAACTTGATTGAAGTCTATATAGAAACGATATACTCTATATACATATAGGTTGTTGATATTTTAGGGGAGTCATAGAATTAGGTAAGCAATGTGACCATAGATGGATGACTTACTCAAGAGTGTTCATAACTATTTGACCCAGTGATTTATGTAATCTAGTTTTACCATAAAGTTGTCCTTTTATCAAATCTACAATATAATGAAGGTAGATCGTACACTCTATAAATAGGACCCTTTTAGCATTGTAAATTATCAAACTCAAATTGAGACTTTTATGTTTAGACAATGACTTCCGGAAATGTATTGATACTGACTGGAGGTGTTAAAAGCTATTTTAGGTGTATCGAATTTTCGGATCAACAGTATAGGCTTGTGTTAAGGTATACTTAAGGTATGTTTATATGATTTATTTTCAATTTAAATCATGTTTTTTTTATTTTCCCTATATTTTGAAAGGAATTACTTGTTTTTGACATTTTTCTTTTTAAATGTTGATGTTCAAAGACATTTCGCAAAATCCCATTTATCCTTAAAGGAAGTCAGAACAATTTATTTTTAAATATAACATAATGCTTTGAAGAATGTTACGAGTATTTCCATTATTTTTTTAGATCAAATAGTTCGACTTTCGACAGGATGATTTAGAAACTTGAAAATCAGAATTGATTAATTTTACCTAAAATTATCTGCTACTTACTGGAAATGTTAATTTGGAACAGAGAGTGAAATGTTTTTTTCTTGTTTATACTTATTTAGTTACGTTCGAAATTTTATTTTTCGCGGTCCCGGTTATTTGATTTGTTTACGGTTCGATTTCAAAACCTAATTTATTAAAAAAAAAACATATTAAGAAATGGAGGTCACAAAAAAATGTTATTCTCAGTATTTATTTGTTTTTACTTGAACTTATAAGAAATATTCTTGTATAGATAATAAATACACCCATCCCTCGATTTGTACGATACTTGTTTTACACGGTTTCGCTTTTATACGGTTTCGCTTTTATACGGTTTGTAAATTTAAAAAAATCTGTTATTCCTATTATTTTATATTCCGTCTCGTTTTACACGGATTTGTCGTGGAACGTATCTACCGTGCAAATCGAGGGATCGAAATGCACATATTTGTCTGTCCGTGGTCAAGATTCCAGCTAAACAATTATAAAGCTACAACTTAGAAAGTACAACCAACAACTCATTAAATTTAAAATGTGGTTAGCCCTTTTTTACCTTCGTTTAGATAAAATCATAAAATCTAACTTTAAACAACAATTTCTATATACATTCCTCCATTTTAAAAATGTAATTTAATTTCCTCGAAAAACATAAGAAATGATCTAAAATAAAAACAAAATTAGTTACTTTCACCTACTTCAAATTGCTTTGCATACCGCGAATGTGCTTACACATAAATTTCTCTCCCCCTTACTGTTTCGTTTTCCCTTAATTTTGAAAAACAAATCCCATAAGAATTTAACAGCATTTGAACATTAAAACAATTTTACTAACACATTATACCATTCAAAAATATCTCTAATGCCTAGTATATCTGGGTGTTAAGACGCACCAACAACAACAACAACAACAACAAAAAAGAAAATCTGCTTCGAAGGTGTTACCATTTGCTGCAGATTAAGAAAAATTAGTCTCCGAGTATCCACACCTAATATAAAAAATGTCCGTTGGGTGCTGTGTATTTTTGTAAAATTTTCAACGAAAAACATAATTATTATTGTGTTGTATACGAATAATAACGGCAAAATAAGCAACTTAAAAAAGTTTTTATCAAAAGCTTCATAAAATTTCCAGAGCCCATTATAATGGTAATTTTTCAACCAGTCTAAGAATTCAATGGAAAAACTAATTTTCCTCTTCTTAGGCATGAATTTATGTTGCTGCAAAGAAAATTCACTTAATTCAATCATTTAATCTCTCCTTTTTTTTCATCAACATTTTCTGTCATGATAAAATATGGTTTGGATCTACGATTTCGTGTAACATAAACGAATTGTTATTTTTCAGAAGAAATACTAGAAAATTAAAACCAGTGACGTAATGATTTCATTCATCAACTACAAATTACTATTATATTTTCGTTTTGCTGTTGTTATTATACTACGATTTTATGAAAAAGTTAAGAACTTTAATTGACCTATAACCCATGACCCTGTATATGCAATTAATAATTATGCATAATATAGGAAAATCTATCATTGACATGAAATGACGCTATATGGTCTGCAAAGTAAATCGTATAAATACAAAGGATCAACATGATCATTATTCCCCTTAACAGATCAAAGATAAATGACATCATTATCTGTTAGTTGTTACCCTCGAGAAGTTCATATTTTAAACTTTTTTATTCATTGCGAGTAATTTGATAAGTTTATCTCTATTAATTCCGTTAAGAAAGAATCTTAAACACAAAAAGTACAATTCAGTTTAAGAGAAAATGGCCGCCATCATTTTTCCTGCGAGAGAATCGCTTGACAAGTTGTGCATTGTAATTCGACACTTCTTCTTTAAAGAAATGCTCAATAGGAATACTGTTTCAAATGGAATCCGAACCATCTGACTACAGTTCATTGACCATACTCGATAAAGTAAAGTACGTCTACCGGCCGGCAAAAATCAAAACATATTACATTGGGGAAGTTTGTCAAAGTTAAAGTTCAAGAGTATCCATATCATTGTATTGCTAAATCTACACCACTGGCTTGGCTTATCTACGCAGCAAAAAAATTCAGAGTACAAAAAGAACAAATTTCTGTATATGGGGTTATACACAGTATGTATATACTTATAAGCTCAGCGTATGTATAATAATTAATAAACACGACAACAAAAGTTAAACATTAAGTTTAGTTTAAATGTAAAAATATCTGCTTTAAATAAATAATTATGTAAATGTAATATTCAAATTTTATAGTATCTATTCCTTTTAACAATTTACCACAAAACACGACTCAAGATTGTCTAATATCCTGTATGACACAACCTAATATGTAACATTACCCAATGTCTTAACCCGCATATCTCTGATAACTGAACAAAAGTCTATGTACATATATCGTCCCAAGTTGGTGCTGCAATCCCCTTTCCCTTCGTTTTTCTTATAGTACGTGATTAAATATTCAAAACACATTTTGAAACAATAAAACATCTCGGAAAATGTAAATATGTAGACACAACTTCATGGCAAAATACACAACAGCCAAACAACAACAACAACAACAACAAAAAAACTTCCTTTTGCTCGAGATGTATCTGAGCCTGGTATCTTTCCAAATTCATTACTTTGTGTATCGTCGTGACTCCTTTGCCACTCTATGTGTGAGTCTATCTATACTCTAGGAGTACTTACATACATACATATATATATATATATATATAATATGGAGGTATGTATGAAATAAATCGAGTCTTCAGAAAATATGAAGTGTTCTCATGAGATAATAGAAAGACTTTTGTTGATATTGTCAAACATATTTCGCGCAATGCCTATCTATAACCTTGTACATATATTTAAGGTTGTGTATGATGATAGTATATAGCGTGGCGGCCTTATAGGATACGTGGATGGCTTGTTTTTATATGTCCCAAGACATCCATTCATATAGTGACTTCAGAGCCATAGATGACAGCTAAGAGACGACAATATGGGATAAAACACAAGTATTATTATTTTAGGATTATTTTCGTAATGGAATTTGAGCTGCGTTATTTATTAAACAGAATGAGGTTGTTTTTTTTTCTTATATGCATATACTGTCACAATACTTTTGATGTTATGAATAAAAAATTATATTTTGTAATTGGATAACTATACAACACACGGTTTCATTTCAAATTACCACAACATTCAATTACAGCATACCAGCATAATATTTGGATGTATTAAATGTCCCTATTCTTCTTGAGGAGCGTATACAAAATACAAAATTATTTTTTTTCAAAACAAATTGGATTAATGGACATTATCTATACAAAAATTACTAATCTTTCAGCTCATTCTCAATAGACACTCAGTGTTGCCAACTCAAAAATTTAAAAACAAGAAGAAATCGTGCTCAAAAACTAGGAAATTGCCAAAAAAAGCAGTAGATAGCCAACTAGTAGTAAAAAACAAAAAAAAACTTTTTTTTTAAGTAATTTTATTTTGAAAACTTTTTTTATAAAATTCAAACAATTTGTTCAACAGAAATTTTGAATAGAAGCGAACTGATGGCCTTAATAATTAAATTAGAACATTAGAACTAAAACACACAGTTGATGCTAAATTTGATTTCCAATCATTTTTGCCAAATAAATTTTTTTTAATTTTCTACCAAAATATCGAATAAATCATCATAATGAACAACTGATATAAAAGCGGATAGGAACGTGGTAATTGGAAATCGCTGATGTAGACGATAACTTTTTCTTGAGCAAGGGAAAAAAAAACTCAGTCGTTTAAAATAAATGAAGTTCGCTTTCTCCTCACTCCTGAAAATTCGTAAAATATATGAAAGTAATTTACATGCTAAATTACCTAGAGATATGAAATTTTAAATATTGAGTAAGGTTTGGGCGAAATTGTTGAAATTGACAAAACAATCTGAACCTACCCCTACATAAAATGTTTGTCTATTACTATAAATAATATCGAAATGAATAAATAGAGTCTTAGAGTGCCAGAGGCTTATAACATTACATAATTGATATCCGGTAATTAAAAAGGATAAAATTTACCCCAGTCCTTTCCATACCCATACCTCATCATCCAAAGCAACTAAAAGCTTTGTACAAGTTTTAGATTTAAAAATTTTATTTTTTTTTTTTGCTTTTGGGAAATAAATTGAGAGAAAAAATGATAACGAACCAAATTTCAAAAATTTTAAAAACCTGACTAAATCTCAAGAAAAATATTTGATCTTAAAGTTTCTATGTCAGCATTAATCAGGTATAAGAAAACAACAATAAAATATTAAACCAAAAACTTTTCAACTTCTAGCAACTCGTTCAAAATTTTTTTTTTTTTTGTTGATTTAAGCAATTATGCCGACAAATTTCAAACCAAAGTCCTTTCATGGCGTAATTTTATACGCACGCACAGTTATCAACAAATAAATAGAACCTTAACCCTTAGAGAGCAAATAATTTTATTTTTTTTTTTAATTTAGCTAAACACCATCAGTGAATGTTAGATTCTGTAACTTGTATATATTTATACAGATGTACAATATGTACACGTATATAATATATGTAATCGTATACACGTATACATGACACACATACATACAAAATAGAAAAATCAATCATACCTCCTTCACGTCCTTTCCTCTTCTTCTTAGAGCCGCTCGACGAATTTGAGTTTTTGTCTTTGCTCTTCCACCGTATCAGCATGACTGCAAAATTCAAAATGTTTGCTCGAACAATATTTTTTTGTCTTCAGACAACTTTTTCAATAATTTTATTATTATTCACTTAAAAAATTCATTAAATATTTATATGCATGCACTTAAATGCAAACGAAATGCTGCTGCTGCTGTTGTTGTTGTTGTTGTTGTTGTTGTTGTTGATGGCGGGGATGATGTTAGTCGTTTTTTTTTTTTTTTTTTTTTTGAAAAAGGTTGGTTTTATTATTGTTAATGTTAAAATCAATACAAAAAGTAAGCAAAAGTTCGCAACAAAAAACAGGGTAAAATTTAATTACGCCGAAATAAACATAAACACGATAAAATAAAAATAAGGGGGAAAATTGAAAAGTAGTTTTACTTTACTTAAATACAAAAAATTAGAAAGAAAAAACTTTTTCCGGGAAATTTCATATCCACCCTCTTTTCAAAAGCTCTTTTTTCGGGACAAACTTTAATGACATAAAAAACATAATGTGCAATACTACAACAACAAAAACGAATATAGGTAAGACTAATTTCCAGAAGGCGAAAAAATGTTTTATAAGTCAGGTACGAGAAAATAATTCCCACTTTTTCCAGATTTCACATCATATCTCAAAACCACAAAATAATTCTGATGTCATTGACTGTCTAGTCGTTGAATAAAAATTTTACTATTTTCACAAAATATCCTTTGAAAGACACCACCTCACAATTAATTTTTTTTTTCCACCGGCACTACACTACTACAGTTTCCTTTTCTGGTCTTTTTATTGTATTCTCTTTAGAAACAAATACACAATTTACACCATGGATTCAATTCACATTATATTATTTAATGAAAACAAGTGGAACGCGTCACACAATAATGCACCCCCAGACGTGTCCGAGTTCCAACCACCATACATTTATAATATAAAATGTCGAAATTTAGACCGATTTATCTGTGGTGCAATATTATTTATACGAAATGTAGGTAAACGGCAGACACTATAGGAAACAGTTGCAGGCACTGCACACAATTTGTAATGAAATTGGAAAACTTTATCTTCAAAAAAGGAAATGGACTTTTAGTGTGACGGTGATTTTTGACGGAAATGTATGATTTTTCGTGAACATTTTACACTGACTGAACCGTCAATGCGAATACGAGTTCCGCCCTTATACATTGTCGGTCGATAGGATATTGCGCGCGCAACATTTTCTCAAATAAATTCATTGAAAATATGACAGGGTGGTGTTGGATAAATTTTTTCTTTTTTTTTTTTTAAATCGTATTTTTTGCCACTTTTTATACGCAAATTAATTTAAGACTTAATAAAAAGTAAAAAATAATCAAAATTTGTGAAAAAAATGACGTTCCCTAAAGAAATTCCATAGAAAAATATCGGAATGTGGTGAAATAATTCGAAATGACGTCGGAATGACAACAAAAATGACTACATCCAAAGGAATCTGTTCTGTTCAGTTTCAGAATTTGTGAACCAATTTTCATATTCGGTTTTAATATTTGGAAATGAATAAATCGCCGTTTCGCTCCGTTTAGTTTCTAATTTCAACATTTCCTGAATAGAACAAATTATAGTAGGAGAACTTTACAGCTAGTCTCCAACTTCGTCCTCCTATGTGTTCAGTTAAAGACGAAAAGCCTTTGTATGATTCTTTTATTAAAACACAAATGAAGTTACCTAGTTAGCGAAAAACGTGTTTTTATGGGGAACGATAATATTAAGACAAAATTGCAAACCATTCCACAAATTAAAAAATAACACTCAAACCATCCATTAAAATACTTCAATTACATTCATCCGAACAACCCTGTTACCTTCCATATTTCCATATGCAATATAAACATACTTCAATCTAGTCGGAATTTATCTTTACATATAATGCTCAAATATACAGCAGATTGAGCCAAATGACAAAGACGACTAGCGGCAACATATAAGCTCCAGGAATTAGACGACGAAATGAAAACTTTTGGCACACCGAAATGTCAATATTTGTTTGAATAGAAGTTGCACACAAAAATTGTAAGAAGAAAAAAAAAATCAAGCAGGTAAAAGATAACCCAGCACAGCAGACCAAAACGAACATACATACATATATCCACCCTTTCATATAGGGATGAATTATTAAGCGTTTCTCCAGAGACTTGAAGTATGATACTAGAAACATTTATATACATACATTAATATAGTGATCTCATGTGAATAAAATATGCAATTTATGAATGAGCAATTTTCTTGTCGATGTTATCATCAAACTGCTGTTCTAGAATTCAAAAAGTGTAGGTGGAATTTTATGTACCCCACTTCAGAGAAATTCATAAAGTTATCTTCAACAATAGCCATAACAGAATTCATATGTTTCTATAGATATATACAATATACATACATACATACATATTACATAAATAGATATTATATACTCATACAACAATATATTTTAAATTAAGACTTTATTCATATTCAATGAACGTCCGGATTTTACTTAGTTCCGGTAATTTACAACTTTCCGTTTATATCCGTTGAACATCTGAATTTTCCTCTTACCAACTTTTTGTGGAAATTTAATAAAAGAAAGAAACCCACCACCAACAACCACCCACCCCCCTGTCCCTCCCCGAACAAAAACAAAAACTATAATGACAGCCAGCAAACAGCAAACCCCAAATTGCATTTGTATAATCATGGCCGGGTACTTGCACCCATATAAAATCATTTAATGCCAATGACCTCACCACAGTATCGCTAAGCTTAAAGTTTTCCCATTGTCGCCATTACTATGACTAAGCGCAGTAACTAAGTGATTGATTTGATACGCCTAATGCAGATGGCATTAGTTATGGAAAATGTATTTTAATGAATAAACGACGGGATTGGTGTCTTTGGTAAATGTTAAAATTTCCATGAGTAAAATAGTACAGGGTGATTTGTATGATTATTTGGAAAAATAAAATGCTTTAGAGTGTAAAAAGTTTTCTGTTTTGATAGACAATTAATTATTTGAATTTTTAAAGTGAGCAAAAATGTTGAGTTACTATGAGCTATGATTTCACGCACTAAAATCAATCTATTTAAATTAAAAAAATACGATTTCGATTATTTTTGAAAGAAATTTTGGCAAATAACATGTAAAACAGAAAAATGATAGATGGTCTTTACACGCTTATGCAAGAAAATGGCACAATTCGAACTGAATAAAAATGGAAAATTGCCAATTGAGTGTACCTGTATACAGCAAGTATTAGACCATTAGAGAATTGTATTTGTTCGAATGGGGTCGGATACCTTCTGTAATAGAATTTTCAAGATTAAACTTTGACAAAAGCTTAATTTAAGACATTAGAAGAACGCAATTCGTATACATTTTTAATAAATGATATTTTTGAAAAAATATGTAAAAAATATAATGAATTGCGGTATAGTTTTTAATTAACAACGCCTAATGTGAATTCAAACAAAATAAATTAATAAAAACTCATTTATCTGCTATTCAATTTAAATATGGTCATGGTGATAAATCAAATTTTAAAATAAATAAAAAATTAATTGCATCACATTGAAAATTCACTAATTACGTCGCCAAAAAATTAAAAATCGTCAATCACCTTTAATTAGTATATTAATTAAAAATATTTTCAAAATTATAAGCTCGTAAATACACTAATCAGTATAATAATGTTATGGCTTAATGCCAACGATGACCGATGACATTGCATATAAGAGCTTTTTTTTTTCCTTTTTTTTTTTATTTTGCAAAGACTTATAATAAACAAACGAACAAGATTACTGTCTAATTAGATCAATTTACATAATGTAGATCAAAACTGTATATACTTACTTACTTTAATACATTATGAATGACATCACGGTTATTTTAAAACTGTGCGGCTTTTGTGTAATTTAATATTACAGTACAAAAATACAGAAATGTACTCACATGTACTTAGTTAGTTACTTATTCATGAAAGGACTGAGTTTGTAACAGGTAAATAATAATGAAATTATGATATTAGGTACACATAATTATGTACAATACCTTTTTGGGTAAGTCAAATACAGGTTCAAGTGGTTTGGTTAAAGAATTAAAGATACCTACCGAATGTCGCCATAGGGTGATTTTATATAATCGTGTAGGGAAACCTTTTTGGCAGGTGGTTGGAAATTAGATTGTAAATTCTAAGTGATAAATTTTCATATAAAATTTTTATTACAAAGCTAATAATCATTATTAATTTAATATTTACTACCAGAAATTAAGACATAAATTCTGTGTCCGTTTAGATTTAGATACCAACATTTTTCGGTTTTTGGAATTTTCCTTGTCCTCGACTCCTCGCATGAAAAACTAAAATATCTCCAGGAATAATATCTAAGAAATGGACAAGTAGACCGACGATATACAATACAGGCATCCCTCCTATAATACTGCAGATAAGTTCCGCGACATAATTCCGTTTTGTATGAGACTATTGTAGAACTACCCATGTAATACGAGAACTTTCGCAATTTTCTTATGTTATAGTAAAATCGTACTACTATGTGTTACACGAGAATTTCCGTAATTTTCTTATCGTGTTAAATTGAAATCATATTTTCAAGAGGACTACATGTAAGAGGACTACATGTGCATTTTAGTTCAAATAAAACTTACCATTCTGTCTGGTTTGCAAAATTCTCTGAACTTCTTCTGCTTCAGATGTACTTTCACTTTCATAGGGCACAATAAATTTACCACTTTTCACAAAACTTTGTCTAATTTGTGGTTGTGAGAATATTTTGCTCGGAACAATTGGTCTATACAACTTCTCAATATTATCCAAAACGACATAAGTTCCAGTATGTCCAGCATAGGGCACATTTGAAACAGCAACTGGATTTTGATTTTGAATATATTTGGAAGGTATCGCATGAAGAACCAATGGTGTAACTCTGCCATTAGCATGTATTTGACTTGCTCGTAGACTACCTTGGCTTGGAAAATAAATCTGACTAACAGTTGGTGATAAATTTCTGGTTTGAACATAACCATACTGAGTTTCTTTTGGGTGCAGTCGTCCGTAAACATCAACATTTTGTCGACTGCCATAAAAAGCATCTGGTGGTATTCGTTTGCTAGGAATTGGAGTAGTTTGATAGGCTATCACTTGAGATGGAGTTATTTTATCACTATCCATTACTATAAAGTTTCTTGGCATTGGCTGAGGTGCTGGCATTCTCGAATATTTATCATTATCGTCTCTAATAAATACCGAATCAGTATCACTGTATAACGGCTGTCTAGATGGTGAAGAATTTTGTTCGGCTAGTGTGGAAAAACTGACACGTTTATTTGCGGGACTGTCAAAAACATCCGATGAACTTGATCGTATGCTATTATTCTTAAATATTGGAGCATATATCGGAGATGCCGGCATTTTCGATGGTTTATTATTTTGCTGAAGACTTTGAATTCGTTGTGGTACTTGAGGTGCCACCTTTGCACTACTTCGATTCGATGAAATACTTTGTGTTGCTTGTGAGTCTAAAGATGCATATGATATTGGGGATAATTCTGGTGATGATGTTCTAATCAATGGAGATGGTTTAATATTTAATCGATCAATGGATCCTTGAAGACTTCTCGTTGGAGTTTTATTCATTGATTTTCTACAAAATTCGGTTACTCTTTTCATAATCTCATCTCTTGATAATGTGCCTGGCTGTTTTTGGCGCATTACAACTGATATTGGTGATGCTCGATTATTTACTGTACCATATGTGTCTCGTGCAATCATTTCGTCAAGAACACTTTGACATCGAGGTGGAGGCACACCTGAAGGTTTCAAAAATTGATTGACAACTCCCTGAGGCTTCCTGTTATTATCTGGGACCACAAATCCGTTCTCATCTATGTAATTTTTATTATTAATTGAGTTTACATTATGATTTCTATAGACACCGTCGATTGTATTGCGCTGAGGTGAATTTCGTACAAAATGTTGTTGACTATCATCGCGTGATTGTGCCAAAGTTAGTCTCTGATCTGGCATCTTACTTACATATTCAGGTACCGGTTGTCGATGTTGTTGTATTAATCTTTCCGGCGGATTCACATTATCTCTCTGTAGTCTCTGTGGAGTAGTCAACAATGAGTCTCGACCCGATATTTGGACCTTTTCTTCACGTAACGGCAGCTTCTCGTAAATATTCTCCCGTCTTTTTTCTATTGGTCGACCATAAATGTTTTGATTGTTGATATGTTGTGGTTCGGGATGAACTACTACTGGTTTATTAAATAGTTGGCGATCAGTTTGTTCTTTTAGTTCACGCAATTTTGCCCAAGAATATGAATCTAATTCTAAGTGATTTATTTTTGGAATGTTCACTTCACCTTGAGAAGCACTAATTGATGATAAATTATTTGGTTTTTTATGGAAGTAAAAATCACCAGACATTGAATTGGATCCATTTGATGCAAATATTGGCTGTTCAAAATCAGAAACTGGAGTAGAAGTTTTTTTCGGTCCCTCGAAAGACTGCTCATTCGACGTAGTTAATGGTTCTGTAAAACTGTGCTGTGGATTTTCTGCAAGGACTTTTGATATTTTTACTTGAGCTGTTATTCCTTGAGCATTAACCGGTTTGGATCTTTGCAAGGGTTTTGGAATACTTCGTTTTTTAAGTTCCGGCTTATCAATTGCTATGTGGTTTATGTTTCCATATGTTGTCTCACTATCGGCTGTCTTTTTATATCCTAGTGATTGTGATTCATTGGTATGTCTTATAGGCACAAACGGTTTTACTTGGTTACTATTAAGAAGATTTTCATTTTTCTGACTCATTGAAAATGATTTTGAACTATTGATAGGAATGCAAGGTCGATGTACCCGAGGCTTTACAATACCATCTCGTACATCTGGCGATTTACTTTCAAATGAAATAGGTTGATCTGGTCTCTGACGTATTGGTGTAGGAATAGCTGAGCTAACATTACTTATTCTAACTTGATCGATTCGATCACTTAATCCTAATATTGGTACTGAACTTCTTCCACTTTGTGGTCGTATTCTATTTACTGGTTTTATTTTGCTTCGAAACTCGTCTGTATTATCAATCAATTTACTGGACCCACCATTATCTACATATTTTAATCTAACCGAAGGCTTTAATGCATTTTTATCAGAAATACTTTTTCCTGCATTACGATCCCTAGCATATCTTTCATTGTTATAGTTATATTCATCGTGTAGCGAATTCCAATTCTTCAATTCAAGATAATTTTCTTTGTTATTTCCTTGACCATTTCTAGATGCTAATGGAATGGCATTTAAATCAACATAATCTTCAGCATTTGTTAAAGCACTGGAAATAGAACTGGAGCCATCGTCCATTGGTTGCTTCACATATCTATCGCTCATATTTAGGTGCTTAGTAAAATCAGATTTAGCTGCCATACTTGAGCTACCGCCGTGAAAACTTTTCCTTTCCAAAACCACTCTTTTAATCTCGGATGGCCTATTAACTTCTTCTTCAGATGTTGAATATAAATTTTTAGGTTCTGGAACTGGTTCTTGAGGAGTAGTGCGTCGTTTCGATGAAAATATTCGACTAGGAAATAGCCTCTGTAGAACAGAGGGTTTTTTTGTTTTTTTCTCTTCCATTTCTGCTTGCCTTAGTGCTTCAAACCGTAAACGAGATTCTAAATTTCTATCGGTTCTTTTGTCAGATAGTTTTCGCTCTGGAACTATGGATAAACCTTTTTTCCTCAAATAATCTTGAAACTCTTTACTATTTACGGTATTTGTAAATGTTTTCTTTGGCTCTGTATCTTTTGATTCTACGCCATCCAATTCGTCATCAGCTTTATTACCATTTCTAGTATTTTCCACAACTGACTCCAAAGATGTACTGGTTAGTTCCGCAATGTCTTCAAGATCATCCTGAGAACCAAACGATGTATTTCTTATTCTATCATCAAATTTTTTCGCATTCAATGTAACCTCTTCTGGATTGAATAGTGACTCCTCTAAATCGGTACCTACTTTTACCTTAATTTGTGATAAATCTGGATAATTTGATCGGTTTAATGTTGCATTTGAACTAATAACTCCGTTGCTTTTTTTTGCTTTTGGTATGGCAGTCGTAGTTGATGAATGGTACTTGTTCTTTAGTTCCTTAAGTCTATCATTTGTTGGCTTAGGGACTTTTGGTATCTTTGCGGGAATGCTTCCGTTTCTTCGTTTCTCCAATTCTTCTTCTTTATTTAATTTTTTTATTATTGTAGGATCATACTGAAAATATTTATCCGGATTTTTTACATACGTTTTAACATATTTCGATTCCTTCAAAACGTCCTCTGTCGTAATAAATTCATCAGGTGGCAAAATTACTGGTTTACTAGCAACATATGATTTACTAAAAAATTCGGCACGACTAATTGCATTTGCATTTTTGAATGGATTTTGTTGATCCACTATCACTTCGCCACTTATGAATTTTTGAATTTTCTCATCATCTGTATCGAACGATACCGATTTCTTGCTAATATGTCGAGACAACGTTGATCCACCATTACTTAGTATCGGCTTAGGATATGTGTTCAAACAATTGTCAATGTCACTGGAACTATCACAATTCGTTTTTAAAGCACCATTATTATCACTCACACTATTAAATTGAATTTCGGTAGTAACTAGCGTACCGTCATTTAGTAATACCTTTTTTTCGTCGTCAATATTTACATGTATTTTCGAATTAATTTTATGTAATTCACTATCACAGTTTACGTTTTCATTCGGAGTTGCTGTTAATGTATTGGTTAATGTCGTAGATTCAGTGCTGATTTCGTTTGGATCATGTTGATCACTTGTCTGATTGTGCATTTTACATGGTTTCGCGATATTGCTTTCGATTTGATGGTCAGCCGTGTTTTCATTGCAGTGGTTTTCTTCGCCTGTAATTAAAAGAAATAGATTTTAATAAGAATATGTACATTTGTGAAAATGTTCGTTCTAAATATTTGTATTTTATAAGAATATTTTACTCAAAATCAACATCAACATTAATTTATTTTTTGTATATAACATTTTACGAAGTCATTGATTAAACTTCCGCTTTAGAATTTTTCCACTATTAATTTATCAGTTCATAATTAAATTAGCACAAATATTCGAAACTAAAACAACAACAAAACAAAAGAGAGGTAAAATTAAATTTCATATCAGAATATTATAAATTAGTAGAACATAGAGTAAATATCGCGAATTATTATCTCACTAAGCAAATATTTGCAATAATATATATAACATTCCTGTAAACAGCATGATATCTCCTATATATAGCACATATTTACAATCGAGCTCGGCAATATCAGCTGCAATGCATTTTTAATTAAAATAAATTGCAGTTAACAAAGTATTTGCAAAGTCTGTTATGAAAACTGCGATGAGTAGAGTGTCATGAACAACATTCCTAGTTTCATCCAGTATTATTCGTTTTGTAAATTAAATTAAATAAATTGTAGTACAAATTTATTGAAGAAATATAGCAAGCCTGGCCAAATATTACTCAATGGACCAGACAAAAACTAAATACAGTAGAACTTTATTAATCCGAACATTTATTAATTCCATTTTTGAAACTTTTGATAACTACGAATTTATCGCGCTTCTATTGTTTTTGTAAGAAGGTACGTGAACGTATTAACTTACTGTATCTTTTGTTACACCCCAATTAATCCGGATTAGTGAGGTTCTACTGTAATAACATTTATAAATGCAGGTGCGATACGATATTGTTTTGGGTAGGTCCGGAATATAGTATAAATGGTCCCAGATTAATAGCTCTGTTCTCTATGTTCTATTAAAAAAAATAAAACCAACCTCTGTGACAACAGCATATTTTTGAATTCTCAACTGTATTTGTTTTCATCCAATTTTAATATGATATACGAGTACGAAATATATATTATATATATATAAAGAGAAGGCTTGGTTTTGGTATACTTTTTGGAAGAAAAAAAAATTTCGAGCTAGAGTGAAAATTTTGTGTTTTTGTCGCGTTGACCTGGAGGCTTGAAATTTTGACAGTACCTATAGATTTCCTATGTAAAAAAAACGTATTTTTTCGATTTTTCTCCTACGAAATAAAAGAATATCAAAAAAATTTTATAAACAAATCAGGCTTTATTTTTTGTGCTACATAATAAGGCGTTGACCCTCGTTAACCATTTTAGGGTCCCCATACAAAATTAGTATAAAATGCCCTTTTGCTCACATTTATTATAAGATTGATGATAAGGACACTTTTTCCTACTCACCGATAACTGTTCCAGCTCGATCCGATTAAAATTACTATTTTGTATTTATTTCAGAAAAGTTTATTTTGCTAAAAATAATTAGAAGTCACTTTTTTCGATCCATTTTCACTTTCAACTATTATATAGCTGTCAAACAAAACGATCTGTAGCGCCGATCACACCAAAACAGAGATCTATCTTTTGACTACAGTCTGGACTGAGCGATTGGCGAAAATTTTAAATACCTCTGTAAATTATCAGATAAAACTGGACTGGAAACGGTCTTAGAGACAACAAATTAGTTCGAAATCCACATTTCATAAAATATATATTCATTCAATTGTTTAATCTGAATATGTAACCACACACTTAGTTTTATTTTACGATTTTGTTGTTTTTTTTTATTACCCAAGAGAAACATTAAAAGAGTCAAATATTCAAACATTCACTTAACAAATATCAAGATCAAATAAGGAACTTTAGAACATTTCACCACCAAGTACCTAATTAGAATGCCAGAAAGAATATATCACGTAACACAACATCGATTTAGTTACGAATACTAAAAGTCTACTCATATTATACGAGATAAATATTAAATAATTGACGTTTTTTTCTAAATCAACCTTATAATATCCTCTTCCTTTAAAATACACGTACCTATATCTATGTATACCTACCAAACCATATATTTATAGATATTTCTGTGACGCGATGACTAATTATGGAACTTTAAAGGGACATTAAGAGACAAATATATACAATAATGGAGTTGTTATATAACTAGGGGGGAAATATACGACATCGAGCATGACCCAAACAAACGTAACCGATCTACATGTGAAAAGTTTACATTTTATATACTTTTTCACTCATTGCCACCTGTTCAGCAAGTATATTTCATTGGTAAAAGGTTTTAATATCATTTTTGGAATTATTTCGTTTGGAACTCGATGAATATTAAAAACTATTTTTAAAATAATGAAAAATATTGGATAAATTATTTTCTGGAGTTATGTCAATTCGATTAATCTAAATATATTTTCTAGTTGTCAAAATTTGTGCCAAACGAACAAATTCTGACACTTGCAAATTATTAATTGTCATTATTTTGTATCACATACTTTACCAAAATAAATAGTAAATTGCTTAGTAAATATAATTTAAAGTTTTTCAGAAAAAAGATGTCAGTGAAAAATATTTCACTTCTGATCCATTTATAAAACAAGATTTTTTCGTAGTGTACCTAATTCCGAGACCTATTCGTATTCGTTGCCGATAACCATCTCTATTACAAACAATTTACGAAGCAATTTACAATAAAATAAAAATAACACAACCAAAAGATTAAAAAATGACAAAACTTTTTCTATGGTTTAGTAATTTATTGTGTACGTATAATATTACATTAAAATTTATGACACGACATATCTGGAACAAGATTTTTATTTTTTTTTTTTTGTTTAAAATCTCCACTAACGAGATCTTAATTGATTTATTATTTTGTATTTTAATAGAGGAGGATAAACGCACTTTGCTTTCCATTAATAAATAAAAAAATAACACTTCATGAATACGACAAATTTTTATAGTTAAAAAAAAAAAAAAAATTCCAAATAAGTTAATCCAACAAATTTACTGTCACATTTGTCGTTTAATGTGGCCCTAATATCGGTGTGAACAACGTGTCTATAATTAGAGTGCCACAAACTGTTTATGTAATATATTTAAATCTATATTAAAAGTCTTATGGCCTGGTTTCAAAGGTATTATGGATGGGATGCGGTTATGTCCTAAACAAAATTTGTATTTATGCCATCATACAGGATGCATTTTTTGAAAACACATCATCACACAGTTTACTATTCGACTATTATAAACACACACAGGCACACACCGAAAAAAAAACTGTTTAATTTAAAAAGATTTAAGTACAGCGCGCGGTTTAGCTATTTAACAAATGTTAGTCTAAATACAGGAGGGGTTAACACCTACATATAGTACATCATTGTATATATATGATGGCGGTTCTTTTTGTACTGGTTTATCGTCGAGCAACTGGTTATGTTTGAAATTTTATTTCTTTTAAATTGTAAATTATTTAAATTGAACGTCTAACTCTAAACAGAGTGACAACTGATATATCGTACTAGCAGTAATTAATTTTATTTATATTGAAATTAGGTGCGCGCGCATTTATCCGTATTTATTAAATAACAATAAATTTTTTCGACAGTTTTAAAATTAACTGAAAATTTATGTCAAATCAAATTTTCTCTTAAAGACTTCTTAAATGACTTGGTGTAACGAAGATTGTTTAAAAATATATGCCAAGCAATAATTCAAGTCATAAAGTATTTAAGAATAAGGAATTTTAAACCATTATAATTTTGTGCTTTCATTTTTCTCATAATTTTCACTTGTCACCGATGACATGTAGGAATTTAAAAAAGATCAAGAACTAGCAAGATAATTAAGATATTTGTTCTTTAATCTGTTTTTTGGTTGTGTTGTAGCCTTGAAAAAGAAAATAAAAAGTTTTCGAAATATTGGCAACAAACAAAGTTAAATTAATTATTGACCTAGACTGTAATTACACTAGAATCGGACGGAATTCCCTGATTCATGTATCAAGAATTACTTCAATGATTACCCCCTTGAATTCGATCAGTAATTGATAACAACATTATGCAGTAGTAGTGTAACAATAATATGCCGTTTTTACTCAATCTAAAAATTAATAGAGCTTCAAATTAATATTGCGTTGAGTATTTTCAAATTCAATTGTATGTAGAATAAAACTATAAAACAAGAATTGTAGGTAATCAAAAAAGTTTTTTTTAACTCCCATATTTTCTAACTATATGGTGATGTTTCAAGGAAAATTTTTCGTTTATAAAAGGTTTTTTAGTCATAAGTAGGTAACTGCCAAAAAAGCACTAAACATCATAAAAAAAAATTAATTAAAATGACTCATATTCTACTTAGATATTAATGTAAAACCAATCGATCACGTTTCAGTTGCGAGGTCATGTTCAAAATAACTAAAATGTAGATTAATTTTAAAAAGCATAAGAAAAACAGAAATTTACCCAAAGATTTGTGCGGCTTGTTTTTATGCCTTTTTATGTCGTGGTCAGAAAATTCCACTGAACCATAAAAATTTTATTTTTTTTTTTATTTTTTTTTTTTCAAATAATTTCTGTGGATATACATACGGGAATACTATACAGTGGTGTTGAAGAGGAGAAGAAAAAAAAGTGGTTAGGAATGACTTGTTGACTCGCGTTAAATGATTAGGCTTGATCGTGCAAATATTCAGTGAGAAATTTATGTTCTTTTGCCGTTTCTATATATTGAAATGGCCTTAAAAGATGGAAACGAGAGCAAATGTTAAACAAATCGACAACAATTTACCCGCACTAATTAATCGAATGAAATAAATATAAAAAAAAAATTATTCTTAATTGTTTTGCTTTTAAAAGGATTTTGTAATAATTGTTACTGAGAAAGTTAATTTTATTTACGCATTGTTTTTGCTATGCTAAATTTAAATAAATTGCTGTTTTTAGCATTACTTAGTCAATTTATATATAAATGGAGCCTGACGCATAATAGCCGTTAAGTAATAGTTTATTGCGCTTTGCCAACAATAAGCCATTTAAAACTGGTTTGTGAACATAATTGCTTCTCCTTATATGGTAAATTTTATGTACATAATTTCTGAATGAATTAATGTAAAAGTATTTTTCCGATATGAGAAATAATTGCAATTGATACTTAAACTGAAAGATTAGGGGCAACGCAAAATGCCCATAGATCTTATAGTTATAATCATTTATTGTTAAAAATAATTAAAATAATAGAAAAAAGTTATTAAGAAAGTGGATAAAATGTAATTCATGCTATTTGAATTTGATGGTGTCTTATTTCATCAATATTCACGATAGACAGTTCTAATGTAGAAAAAATGAGTATGACAACAATTATAGAGAATACAAAAATTACGATATTATATTTGTTGTAGAGACAAATTAGACACGAACAAAGTCGTAGATAATAAACAAGTACACTCATAATATATCATAATCGGCGTAGTCAATTATTTCTTTTAAGATTTTGAGAAAAAATTTATATTACAAATAAAAACTTACGGCTTCTTCTTAAACAATACAATGACAGTTGACCATGGATTTAAGGAATTCCCCTGAATTGAATTAATAAAAAAATAATAATTTAAAGCAAAATATCTGAGAACAAATTTATTTCAATTAAAATGTCATCGTTCAGTGAAACATAATAAATTACTTTGAATAATATAACAAAATCATATATTAAGTATATCGGAATATGTACACTCGTATGTGTATGCATGTATGTGTATTGTATATCTGCACAACTATATACAAAAAATTATTAAATTACACCCAGAGGCCATCATTATGACTATCGCTACTCTGTGAGATTATTGTGGCCTTAAACCATTAACGATACCCAAGGTGTACATTTTAGAAAATGTAATGTTCCTTCACTATATTTCGTTCTAATCTTTTTGTGGCTAAATCATGAACGATAAAAATTCGTAAATATTTTTGTAGTTTTAGTTCTATATTTGATGTGCCTTTGCTCTTAATAGTTTAACAACAGCTAAGCAAAGGAACCATTTTTTTTTTACATCTCCAACTTTTTCAAACACCTAGATTTTATTCGGTTACTTGTATTGTACCTCAAGAGCCAATTGGATCAATGAAAAAAATTTGATGTTAGGGAATTCAATGTTATGCCATTCGATGTTATGACATTCGATGCTATAGCAATCTATACTAAGGAACAGACCCCATTATCCATATATATCTTTTCTACTCAGCCTCTGCTCTTGACTTTATTCTTGGAGGAAAAAACAATTATGGTAAACACCAGGGCTTAATATACCGAGAAAGTTTTTCCAACATCTTTATCTTAGCATTGGCTCAAAACCCCATGAATTGCAAAAATCAAAATTTGTTGTCAAGAAAATACTGTACGATTGAGGTTCTAACCAATTTATTGTATTTAATTGATATGGTCCTTTGTCAAATATGGATAATCATATAAGAATTTTGATATTGTAGTATGATAAATTCTAAGTAAGTGTGTACGGATGAAGATTCACATTAGATCTTTAATGAGAAGAAAACTTTTAAAATAATTATACCTACTGAAAGTGCTATAAACATAAATAAGGTAAAAATAATCAAAATGGTAAAATGCATTGTTCGTTTTTTCGTCTCCCTTCAGTGAAAAATATTTTTAATAATTTGTCAATAATCATCATAAATCACGATTTAATTTAAAAGACAAGAATGGTAAATATAAAACTGTTCCTACTTACACTTAAAATACAAAAAGAATAAATATAGAAGTACTATACCTACATACATAATGATAATGTGGGTAACATACATACATATGTATGCACATTGTACATATTTCCTTATAAAAAACGCAAAAATCTTAGTCATAATTCAACTTCTCTGCAATCTCTTTTCTCTTGAGTTCAATGACATTTTATTGAAAATGTCGTGAATTACCTAAAATTATGATACCTCTATATCGGTTGTACATGTACAATAAACCTACACTGTAAAAAATTTTTAAATGATGACATGCCCTTTTTCGTGACCTTAAGTAACATTGAAATTATTTAACATTAAACTTGACCATCACACTATCATCAAGTTCAAGTGTCAAAAACATAATTAATGGCGTTTACCACATTTCTTTTCTTGCTTCCATATACATAATATTAACACAAAGCACTTCCAATTTTTCATACAAATTACTTCTTTCGGAAGAAAAAAAAAATCCCATTTGGATCTTGAGGAATCCGGTTTAGAAGATATTATTATAAATAAAACGCAGAGCAGCTAATTTTCGGTTGAATGGAGAGAGACAAAAATAAAATTCCATTACAAATTTTAAGGTAACCACAATATAATACCTGTTGTTATAGATATTAGACGCACTCAAAAGTTACATCTCACTGACCACCGCTCTTGAATTTATAGTTTTTGAAGGAAAGAATTGTGTTGTGTATAGGAACGATTGTTAATTGCATACAATCACGAATTTTCTTTAAAACCAAAAAAACATAAATAAATGAGCCGACCTTAATGTTTGTTTAACAGCGTACCTATGTATACCTAGAGAACATAACTAATTGCAGAACGACAACAATAGACAGATTAGATTTGGTTATTTGATTTGAATGTGAGAAAAAAAAAATTATTTTCTTTTTGTATTCAGTTTCAGCACGATTTTAATGGCAAACATTATCACGTCGTAAATTTTTTATTAATGCGTCTTTTAAATATAAGAATCGTGTGGATTTTTTAAAAAAAACAAGTTCATTAATAATTTATTTGGTTTTATTGAAAATAGAAAAAAAATTTAATCAAAATTTGACCGAAAATTGCGTCGTTAAGCTATTTGTTTGTTTTATCAATTAATTCTCTACTAATATGACGCAAATTGGTCCAAATAAATGTTTTTTTTATTTTTTATTAAAATTATAGTTGAAAATATTTTTTTCTTCTCTCGACTACTTTTTACAAAAAAAAATTATTTGACCCAAAATGTGTTAAAAATCAACACAAAATTTATTTATTCTCAAATATCCAACTCCATCAACACGCCAACAATTATTTCTCTCAAAATAAATTCCATGCAAATCAAAACATTGCAGAGCACCATTTAATGATGATTAAAATGATTGAGATTGATGATAAAAAAATAAAATCTGACAAATGTATGCAATCACTTAATTATTTAAAATTAAAATAAATTACCAAAAATTGTAGGTGGTCCAAACAAGAAATAATAAAGGAAAAAAAAAATAAAAAAATATCATCAATAATTCAATGTGATGGCATGCACTGTTCAACAGCCTCTTTATGTTTGTGAATTTAAATAATTCATAGACATGGTGCGTGATCAATCAATCAATAAATTATTTATTATAGACAATTGCTTCAATTAATACAGCACGATTTATAAACCAAATTAAACGATAGCGTTAGCTTAGCCATAAGATTTCCCATGAAATGACCTAAACCTATTAGGTTCTTGTGAAATTGTTTTTATGTTTTTAAATTGTCCCATGAATGCTAAAAAAAGATTTTACATGAAATATGAGATTATTTTTAAAAGTGTATGATTATATCGTTAAGAATTGTTTTTTGTTATTTTTTAAATTTATCCAAAGATGAAACCGAAAATTATATAGTTAGTACTTAGTTCTAAAAAATGCGATGGGAAATGTAGTTTAGTTATAATAAAAAAAAAAAAATAGACAAAAAAAAATGTCGTGACTTTAAAGCATATTTTTTGTAGTACCTACATACATTTTCGTGGTAGTAATCTTACAGCGATGTAGATAGGTTATACATATGTATGTAACTACATATGTACAACATATATGTTTTTTAACTATACATATTTTTAAATTTTTATCACTATAAAGATAGTGAAATGAATTTTCAATTAAGGCAAAGCGGGTTGGTCAAGCGAATTCTTATACTTGATAGATATTGAAACAAAAAAATAAATAAATTTACGTTACATTAGAAATAGAAGAAACACTTGAATGATGTATGAACGTAAATTACAATTTTCGTTAGCGACGGAGGATAGTCCTATCAAATTTCATGAAAATAATTGTTTAAACAAAGAAAAACTATTTGGCACAGATTCTCAAGACAGAATAGTGAGCGAAAAATTTGGTTGCCTTTGGTTATTTAAAAAGTATGCATTAAAATGACCGAATAGTTAATTTTTAAATGATGATACAAAACAGATTTTACAATGGTTACACTTTATTTTTATTTTCCTAATAAATTGGAACAAAAATCTTCTTGTCAAAAATAAATACTTCAAATTGTTCATTTAACAAAAATAAAATAAAGACTTGTTTTGTTTAAGAAAATACGAAGTACTTAAATCTTTCAAAATATTTCAGACACTATGTACAAAATAATAATACACTTCAATTGAAGAATCAACGTTAATATACAGACAATCCAAACAAAGTTGTCAAAACCATAAAATCTACTTAAAAATGATTAAATTGAAAAAAATTATATTACAAGTAATAATATGCAATAAGCTTATTAAATGACCTTGAAATAACATTGCGCAACCAAAGTTTCTACTATAGATTACATATACATACATACAGCGTTATTATTTTTTCTATGAGACTATATAATTTTGTACAACACAAACAAAATATATATGTACAATTGTACATACATACATGATCATATGGTAATTAAATTTAAATGATATTAAAAAAAAAGTAATCTCATAAAAATGTTATAAAATTAAATATTTTTTTAAGATACTAAAAATATTCTACTATGTAGAAAAAGTAGTCTATCTTATAGCGTATATGTAATGGTACTTGGTACCTAGTAATAAACTTATTTTCTTTATCACAATCGCAGCTAATTAAAAACAGCATGATAATAAATAGACGTATGTACATACATATATACATAATACTTTACGTAAGTACATACATATATATGTATAAATGTTCATACTTATGTTATAATAATTTGCTAATACTTTATGATGGGTACTTATTACTAAACTTTTGAATGTTCCGTTGCCTTCGGCATCCCATACATTAGTCACATTTTCATCATATTGTGATGTGAAGATCATTAATATATTTGCATATATATAAAAGTAAAACATAGTTTAGATTAATCTTTTTCATTGAGGATTCCATTCTAATGCCTGTTTTGTTATTGCTCTCTATCGGGTCCGGTCTATTGCTGATAGAAATTTAATTAAACTCTACAGAGGAAATATAGAACATTGCGTATTGTATATTATCAGGATGGAGCTAATGAACAACGAAGACAAACGAATACCGTAGCTGAAATTTCAACGAAATTTAAGTTCAAACTACGAATTTTAAGCTATAGTGATTTTGTGAATTTGGCTAAAACCTTTAGTGAACAATGAAAATTGTTAAATGTAAAATCCAATTTTGATATGGCATCCCTTTATACATGATGGTTATTAGGTGTTTGCTTACCATTAATGTTATTTTAACTTAGATTATTGTGATAATAACAAATAACAAAATTATAAATTTAGATGAGTTAAGCCCATAAATGATCATAAATCAATTTTACGTCATTTTGACCTATAACTGAAATTAATTCATCGCTTCATAAATACGAAAGAATTTTTAGAAAATTATTATTGATCTAAAACTCTAAAACCTACATGATTTAAATGTAATTGTGTTCATTTGGAATATTATTTTTAATTAGTTACAGATTGCAGGTATAAATTATTATTGCCTATTGTTTACTTATACATTAAGTAATTGAATTTGTCATGCACTTTTTTATCAATATTTTCTTTCTAACAAAAAAAAAACTATTTCATTAATCTCCAATAATTTATGAGAAAAAAATTACAATAAAAAACAATAAATGATTTATTACTTTCTAAGAAAACTAAACATTGTTGCATGAATTTGACCTACATTAAGAAAGAAAAAAAAATTAAAGAAAATGTACTTATTACCATTCAATTGTACAAAAAAAATATCATTAAACCAAAAACATTTTTCATTTAATGAAAAAGAAAAAAAAAATTATATTTCTTTTTAAATAAATAAGTCTACCGTTGAAACAAGTGTAAGTATTATAAGTAAATAAAAAAAAAGTCTCAGAATTACATATATTACTCAATATATACTTAATCACATTGCAGTAAAAGTACACACATTTATATTCAAGATATTATTTAGGTTAGCTATCCACAGTATAGAATTTTTAATAACATTCAGTAATTACTTAGTTATGTCAATGTCGGCAATTAAACACAAAAAAAAAAATTATATTTCCGATGACGATAAACTTTTTAATATTTTGAAATTTTGATTAATTTTAAAGACCATTTTATGAATAAATTATTGAAGAAGGCAAATAGTAAATATTATTTAACATTTAAAGCGAGTAATCTTGCAAGAATAGTTTACAGATCAAAAATTCAAGATTCGATACGACTATAAATATTATCACAAAATAATTAAGTCATTTCGTGGTAAATTTAAAAAAAAAATCAAAACAGAACGTTCAAATCCCTAAAAAAGGAGTTTTAAATTGTGAATAGTAAATTAAAAAGTCTATGTGTGATTATGGGATTATGTATCTGTATAAAGAAGGATCCGAACTATTCACCACTATTCCCTGGACCAATCATCAGATATACATACTATATATCCATAACAAACATTTTATTTGGCAAATGTAGAGCATAGAAATGAAAGAAAATTGGTCGCCAAAACTGGAGGACCCGTTCGGCCAGAATTCTGTTGACAGGGCACATTAGATCAAAGATTAACTTGAAATATATCCATTCGAATTACAAATTTTGACTGTCGTATCAAGTTATAAGCTAGCATTTTGCGCATTATTGTCCAAAGTTAACAACGAATCTATCAACCGCATAGATTAATTTTACAACAATTTTTTTTTGAAGTGTAGGTATACTCCACAAAAAAACTTGAAGAATAAAACAATATACCTATATGTACATACCTATATGTATGAACAAAGGTTCTATTTTTCATTCTCTTAATAAAAGTCATATACCCAATAAAGGTGCAATTACAATGCAATTTTAATTTTTTTTTTTTTTATTCTTAATACCTTTCCGCTCTATTATAAAATTTCTTTATTAGAATTAAATGCGTCGTAATGAAATACTTTACACACCAGGTATGGCGTTTCGATCCATTATATAAAAAACTTAAGGTATATTATTAAAATTAATAAAAGTTGTAAGAGACGATGTTTTATAATGTGATCATTTTCGAATCAGAAAACCATTATATTTGCCTGAACATTGCACAGTGGCACAGTGCTATATGAAAATGTAATTTCCTCTGGATTTTAAAAGATCTATGGATTGTATACTTATAAATATGTTTTTAATGTATGTATGTACGTGTGTATACCTATCTGAATCGTTTGATTATTATTTCCTCATTTCGCAACAGGATTACTTCATTAAAAATAATCTTTTAATATTGATGTTCTTATAAACTAATCTATATATATTTGTATATGTAACATATGTATAGGATTGTAGGTATAAGGCAGTGGTGTATTCAATTAAGGTTTAATGATAAAATAGGGCCACAATTAAAATATACCATGGAGTACTGTTTTTTAAAGATGTATGGATAAAAATGGTGGACTATGACAGAGCCAGACGAAAATAAAATGAGGATTTTTTAGAGAAGAATCCTTCGGCGAATTTATAGGCCAAATCTAGTGGACGGTATCTATGTCATAAAAAGAAACGATAAACTAGACATAGACAGATTAATTTAAGAAGAAGACATCATTAGGCACATAAAAGCACAGAGACTCAGATGGATAGGACAAATGGATGGTAATCAAATGTAAAAATGGATGGTAATCAAAAACTTAGACTCCGGCGAGGGTATATACATATAATCAAGACAGACCACAAAAGAAATCGAGAGGCGGCATAGTGAAGGATATTTAGGACGATTAAATTAATCGCGAACTAAAAAAGAAAAAAAAACAGAAAATAGAATCGTATGGAGGAAATTTTTGCAGAAAGCCAAGATCCATAATGGAATATAGCTCCATGGAATTATGCTTTTTAGAATGTTTGAAAATCATTTGCCCGTCATTTATTGATGTTATAAGTTACGATAATTTAGCAAACACACTTAAAACTATTAGATTTTCTTGACAATTTAAAATTGATTATCAATTTATCAAATTCGCTAAAGTTTTTTTTTTAATTAAACACTTAATTACTTAGGATTAAGAAATTGCAATATTGAAAATAAACAAAAATCTCAAATTTGATTTTAAGTAGGGGAAAATATAATATTTTGAAATCAAAATCAAGATCTTTCGGAAATATCACTTTAAAAAAAAACACTTATGGACAATTAATTAATTAATTTGCCAATTTGATTTTAACCAAATGATGCCTTAATGCAATAAATAAAGATACGTAGTGTTATAAAAAAAACTTTTATGGAAATTGTTATCTAAAATTTATTGGCATTATTATTTTATAGTTAGAGTTAAAAACTGACAACTGGTTTTAGTAATATTATCCGATTATTATCTCAATAATAACTTTCAATATAAATTAAATAGAAAACATTTATTTATACAGTCTATTGATAATCAGTGGTGATCTGTGGTTGTATATATTTTATTATTTTCTCATATTAAACGTAAGCAATACCTACCACCTTTGCTGTACGATTTTTCAGTAACATAATCCAGAGATTATCAAATGAATTCCTTTCAAACGAAAAGAGATCGTTTTCTCTCATCAGACATAATTATGTAACTCTGGTCAAAGTAAATATATTCAAACAATAGGGCTAATCTATACAATTATTGTTGAAATATGTATTTTATAAAGACTCAGCTAGAATAGGCGGCGTTTAATGACACTTATGATTATTTATGTATGATATACTTAAATATTAGTAAATTATGGCGCTTTATAACTGAGATTAAGTAAATAAAAATAAGAACATTGTTGAAGAAATGAATTAAAATTATTGCGGTTCGCCCATGAAATGTATTTTAAATGAATTAGAGCATATATCATCATAATGATAATGAAATGAAATGATAGTTTTGTAAACATTTACATAAAGAATCTCTAAAGTAGATCTATATGTACAATCATACTTAATTAGTTAATTAATAATTAAGTAATTGTTATTTTGCCAACAACAAACATAGAAAAATGCACTGGGTCAGCCATTCATAACATAATCATAACATAATATCACTCTGTACATAAATTAAGTATAAAAATATGTTGACCACATATATATATTTTTTTAAATACCTATTTGAAAGTATGTAATGTATTGTACATACATACTTAAACACTTAAAATGTTAAAATTTTTCTATAAGTATATTTTGGTTGCTCGTAAGACAGTATTTTAAAAAATGTTGTTTTCTTGTATAATTTAACAGTCAGAATTAATTTTCAGTCTTAATTAGACATTCATAAGTTACAAGTCGGTTAATTAAAACATTAATTTAATTCACAACATGTTTTACATTTTATACATACATACCTGTAAGTATTTTAATATAAACCTCTTCATTGGTATTTATTTTAGTTCTTTTGAAAATAAATTTACGGTCATTTGTAAGAACAGCTTAAGTCGAGTTCAGTTCACAAGGGAAAAACAATTCTATGTATATATTAACTTTTATCTATGGTATTAAACACAATTATGAACTCCTTTCGTTGTAAACTGAAGTATACATAAGCAAATGGCCACAGAAATATAAATATGAGATGAATCAATTTATTACTTATTTCTAATAGAAATGCAAATATAATAATGTATGAAGATTATGGGTTTAAGGTCGCTGGAAGAATATTTTTGCCAGTTTAATCTCTGATACAAATAGCTATCTAGCAAATTCAAAACTTTTTCTATTAAGTGGGAACATATTTTACCATGATTCTTTTGGGTTTTTCTTAGACTAATTTTATTTTATTCTAACTTATTTTACATATCGATGATTATTTGTCAAAAGGCACTGACATCAATGATTTTTTATGAAATCTGGTAATTTGGCATACACTATCTGGCAGCATTATTTTACTAAATTTTACGAAAAAATATGGTTTTATCCCCCTATTTAAACGGCTCCTATCATCATTCATCACTTTTTTTGAAAAAATATTTAGTTATTTCCCTGTTCTGAAAAATTTGAAAAATGAGGGTTAAGGCCTTTTCACAAATAACCATCGATATGGAATAATTATATTATTTATTTAGAAGAGATTGGACAATTCTCTTTCTGTACAAGTACATAGTTAAATAAATCTTTTCAGACGATAAAATTTGTCTTCTAAGAAACGACTTGGAATACTTTAGGAGTTTTAGACTATAACTAATATTTGTATAATAAGAGTTTATTAAAAAAGGACGTATACAAGGACAAAAAATAATTTCATATCATATAAAATTTTGAATAATAAAAATGTTTTACGCTTGGTTATAATTTGACGGCACCAAAGAGAATATAAAAAAAATGTAAAAATGTTCGTAAATGACGTCAAATCTATAGTTTGGCAAAGTCGAAATAATGTAGTGAATTATGAATATTATGTCTGTTAAAGTTTATAATAATTATTACTTTTTAAGTATGTCAAGATTGATATATTCAATATTCGGCACCTTTGAAATCTACAGAAATAATTACTAAAATATATTAAAGTACTCTGAATCTATAGTAACACTTTTTGTAGATAAATATGTACATATCTATTGTTGTATGGAACTATACGATTCAGTATTTGCATGTTTGAAAAAATTGTCAATGTCAATGTCAAGTACATAATGTACTGTATTGTACAATTGTACATGCAAGCTTATTTATAAGGTAATATTCTTAACATTGTAAGGCCGTAATATGACGGACTTATATTGTTTTTTTTAAATGAGCCATGTCTAATTTATTTTTATAAAAGTAATAACAGGTAGATTCAAAAAAATGCATGTGATGCTAAAAAGATATTTGTTTTGGCCCCCTCTACAATGTAAATATAATCTAGCACCAAACAAATACCCTTCACTGGCTTGAAGGGAATTTCTGGAAATACATAATAACATTGACTAATTCAATAAATTATATATGTATGTATTGTACGTTTTTTCCTACTACTATATATGTATGTATACATATACTTATATGGATATGTATTTTTGTATAAACAAACTCAACTACAAAATTTGAATCAAAAAAAAATATTTAAGAAAATAAAACATAAATCCTAATAATAAGATAACTGTCACAATAACTCAGCATTTTTAGCTTATTTATGATAATTTACAATTGTGAAGACTATTATTGTCACATCCTATTAAATAACGCCTTACATCAATGAAAACACTTACCACCTTGCATATTAATGACTTTTTGTTTATTATTCCATTATATCCATTGAATGTGATAAATAATAGTAATCCAAAATAGTAATAGTCGTTGTAGTAGATGACTTCATTGTCCATACTACATATTATGTAAAAATAAGGTATCCAGCAATTAAATTGTACTCTATAAGTATCCCTCTATATAAGCACCAGCGATACATACATATTATCAAAATATACAAATAACTTCGGCTTATCACAAGACACAATTAGACTGATTACTGATAAGACGATAACAGCGATTTAAACAACACAACGTTTACCTATATAACATTTATAGTACATTATAATAATATTTACATAAAATTATAATAAATTAAACACTGGACTAATAAATAATTTCTTTTTTTTTCCATTTGGGCACTGTTGCGATTTCTTTAATAACACATTACATAAGAATAATTTTTATTTCCAAGAAACTCATCAATAATTGATCGCAATACAATAATCATTATTGTATCGATAGACACTCGGTAACGTATCGCGAAGTGAAAAATTTAGGAAAAAAAAAAACAAAACAAAAAAAAAACAAAAAACGGCCAAAATAAATGTTCCCAGTAACACGTCTGCAACATCGGAACAATTCTGACCAACTGATTTAATTAAATTTTAAATGAGAATGTATTTGCCTGCAAAGCCGGCTGTTTGATTTGTTTTCAAGAGCTGTGTATAGTTTGAGTTTGAGGAAAGAAAAAAAATAATATGAATACATACTATACAGCACTGAATGCCACTACCAACACACACCTCATTCATATATATGATACGAGAAGTCACTGATAAGAACAACATTGATGTGAATGTGTAGTGTATAGTAAAAATGTTCAATTCATAATAATCTCTCTATAGCCATATACATAGCTAACAATACGAAACTCATACGGTATTGTAGTAGTTGAATTCTCGTCTATAATAGTCTTAGATTTCAGGCAGACGATAAATTAATTTCACACCTTTAAAATTTAATTTAATTTCCATTACAATGTACAAAGATGTTTAGCATTCACATCAAAATTTGCAAATATTGCACAATACGTTGTTGGATGTACGATAATTGATGTAAACTTTCATTGGAAAAAGTAAAATCGTATTTTTTAAGAGATTATTAAAATAAAAAAAGTATTAGATATTAAAAATTAAAAACAATTATCGTAATTTCATTTTATTTTGGCGCCAGTTTGTTAGACTTTTTTGGTAATTCTTCATACATGTCCAAAATAGGGAATTTCTTTTATTTATTATGAATCGATATCCATTGGAATCAATAAATTCAATTTTTTTTAAATAATAAATTATGAACAGTTGCAAAATTTGCGCATTGCTGTCCCATTCAAAATAATAACATCATAGACAAAATAATATCTGGTTGTGACTTATGAGGTTTTGCCAGTGTGAAGTATAAAAAAAAGTCAAAAAGAGAAAAAATGTACTTAGTGAATTCTGCTTGTAAACCAACGATGTGATCGTGATCGGAATACCATAATCAATAAATATTTATGATAATCATCTACCAAGTTTCACTTGCACTGTATTCAGTTTTGTGTTTAATCTAAATTTTTTACAAATGACATCTTCAAAGAAATCTTTACATTTTCTATATACAAAAAAAAATTGTTATACACACTAAGTACACATATCGAACGAAAGAAAAAAAAACGTGTGCACAAGATTGGAATCCATCTGTTTATCAAGTATACTTACTCGCAATAGACTTAATAAAGTGAATTGTATATAAACCAAAACTATTCCCTCGATGTTTCCCTTCTGGGAAAAACAGATGGGGGAAATTATTCCATTAAACAGATAAATGCAGCACGTGCTTAAAAAAATAAAAAGCTAAAAGTATATGCGTATGGGTATGATATAAGGCCTGTTTACAAACAAACAAACGAACAACGCGTTAAAACTGTTCGGCACAAGTGAGAAAACATTCGATTAGTTTAAATTAAATAAAGAGGGACAGATGGTCAACATATCAATCGATCAAAAAAAAAAAACACATAAACAATGCAGTTCAACAGGGGAAATAATTTCCAAAAAAAAAAAACAAAATTGTTTGAGCCCAATAAACAAAATTCGCATAATTTATGGTTTTTAATCTATTTAACATATGTTCCTTATTGGCTTGTAATTTAGACGCAGATATAAATTCAGGAACTACTGTTGTTTAATAAAAAATAAAAAAAGGTCCTAACCCCTTTTTGGTTATTTTTATATCGTTATAGTTAGTGTAAAAAATGATATCCATATATCACTTAGTGTTAGGAAATGTAATCAACCCTATACCTACAGGGTATCCCAGCGACGACAAAACATCCGTTAAGGGTTGTTATACCTTCTTAAGCAAACATTACAGCACCATTTCATAGTGTTTAAACGTTCGGGAATTATTAGAGATCGTATACAATTTTGACTATATTTTTCAATCGGACAGTATAATATCGATAATTCGAAACTTTGAAAAGTCGAACACAATTTTTGTTATAGGAAAATATCAAAAAATTCAAACACGCCACTCTCGAAAACTCGAACAGGGGTGAAATTAGGGTCAAAATAGTACGTGGTAAACATTTTTGAAGACTCGAATAAATCTCACAAATAATTCCACAAAAAAAATTATTAGAATTTTTATTTCAGATTATTTCCAGAAGTTTTTTTTTTTATTTCTAATTAAATTTAGTTCCAATATTAGAAACTAATTCTAATTCTATACATAGCAAAATACATGAATTTACTGCAAACATTTTGCTATAGCTGCCATGTTCAATGGTAATAAAAAAATAGATATTATTTGTAGTTACATTTCTGATAAGAGCAATAATATACTTTATTATATTGACTAAGCTGATATTAAAGTGAATAAAAGTTTTTCTTAGAAAATAAGGTGTGTACCTACCTACAGTTACATGATTGTATTATCACCCATTTTTTTTTTCTTTTTATTTATTTAATTGGCAAATGTCTCTTTATACCTATTTTTAGCTCAATGCAAGTATTGTGTTCTTCGGTGTATTGGTATCTTTTTGAACATTTTCAAATGCTATAGTTATTAGAGTAATGAAATTTAAGTAAGACGGAAAATCAATCGCATCTGATGGATTTCATCGTGATAGTATACATCCCAGGCACGAAGCGTAACATTTCTCAAAAACGGAAGCATTTTTCTACATTTCGACTATCTTTCGAGTAAATGATTAAAATTAGGTTCACAGCCTCTCCTATATATTGTTCGATTTGCTACAAAAACAATTGATATCTTACTGTAGGACTACAAGTTAAACTTCAGCTTTCCAGCTTCAGCCGTTTAGCCGAAATCGTGATCACGGACAGACGGATGAACGGACATGCATGCATTATTTATCAAAATTATTATAGTTAGTTTCTTCCATAAGTAATAGATTATAACAACAATTTACTTTTGGTATGTATGTGCATTTTTGTGTGTATGTGCATTATGTTGGAAATCAGGTTTGTCAAAAAAATGAGCTATAAAATTTAAACTTTTTCAGTCAACTTATGAGTTTTTTTGTTAATTGTACAATATAAATAAATAAATGTTGTAATCAAATTTAAAAAATCTAATTTAAAACACTGCGATTTATTACAACATATATGTACTTAAGCTCCAGAAGATTAAATATAATCCAGAGCAGATGCCTATACTTTAACAGAGATTTGTTCATCTTATATTTGAATTTTCAAAATAAACCTTATACATGACCTAATGTATTTATTAAATTAGAACTAAGTTTATTACTCGCGGGTATGATAAATAAAATATTATGAAATGACAAATGAGATTTGAATAAAAAGGCTAAACATTTGACTCAGACGTTATACAATAAACAAGTCAACATTAAAATTACCCAAAAAACATTAACAAATTTCATTACTAACTATATCCAAGAGTTTCCAAGAACATTCAGCTAAAACCCGCGAGACTGTAAAAACATGAACATTAAAAAAAGAACGAAAACTCCTAAAGTTTACATAAGACATAAGACACAAAGTCATTTATTATACACATACATATACATCGAAACATTACAATATACATAGGTATTATGTATTATGTTTATGGATAAAGAATGAGTCGCAAAGTTTATTTTAAAAAAAATAAACAAAACAAAAATCACAACAAAATATTTTCTGTTTCATTGCGTTTTGTTCGCTAAACTTACCACGACCGTACAGTCTGGATATTATTTTATGTATGTATGTAGGTACGTGAGAAATTTTTCTTCCAACAGACAGTCAAAACACCCACAGTCCCACAAAAGCATAAGTAACAACCATATGGCATTCAATTCAAAATATTAATTTTTGGTTTGTTCAAATTTGCGTAAAATTTGCAAATAGGTAAGTAACTTCATCAGTATCGAAGTACAGAAGTTTTGGACATGGAATTTAAAAGAGAATAAAGAATCCACAAAATGCTGCCATCTTATCTTATTTCACACTTTTCCATTGGCGCTGGTTTTTTTTTTAGTATGGTTCTACTTCTGCGCCACATATTCCTTGGACGGCCTCTTCGTCAATTTCCTTGTGACTTCCAGTCGAGAGAAGATTTCCATACGATAAGAGTTCCAAAAAAACAAGACACAGCGATCTAGAAATCACATTTCAACTTACGATAAGAAGAGCCCACGTCCAATTAATTTTGAAAATTCTGCGATAATAGAAGAAATAAAAATTCTAATTAAAAATATCATACGCTACTTCAAAAATTACTAAAATTTTCAAATTTTAAGATTTTGAGTCAATGAGTTAAATATCAAAAAAATTTACTAATATTTTTTAAAATAGCTAACGAATGGGCATTCTAATATAATAGTGATTAAAACAATTAAATTTGAAATCTTTCATTATCCTCATTTCTCACATTACCAAAATTGTTAAATTGCCTTCATTTTTCACTTTAATTAAAATTATCAGCTCATTTATCTTCGATTTATTTTTTTCAACCATGGCATGGCATAGCATGGCATGGTATGTATAGTTGTAGTACCTATTCTTTTATATATACAGCAATTTTAATTCTTCTAAAAAAAATATTACATAAGTGCATTGACACTAAGTAAAAAGAGGCCAGATGAAAGAAAAAAAAACCAACAACAACAACAACCATCCAATCATGACTTATAATGTTTATGTGCGTGCAACGTGCACAGAGCTTTGATTAAAGAGTAAAAAATCACAACGCCAGCCATTAAAGGTTTAATATCAACCCACACGTGTTGCTGTTGATTTTTTTTTTGTGTTCCAAACAATTATACCTACTACGTAAAGAGGAAAGGATTTTATTTTGCCATTAGTCATGATCTATATATCTCTCGAATAAGTGAACTTAGAAATAAATAGAAAATTTGCATTGTTTAAGTGGCAAGTAAATCACAGACGTGGGTGTTTATAGAGTGTATTATTCTATGTTTCTTAATTAATTGGAGTCTTATACAAAAAGGAATATTTTTATTGAGAAGAGTTCGTATCAATAATTTTTCTTCTGTTTCCGGAAGTGTGAATAGAGCCAGCTTTTGTCAAAATATCCCAGTCCGTTGCTATATAAAATCTAAACATTCCAATCATAATAATAATCTTTGTGGAGCTTCAGAACAAACTGATTCTTCGAAGGTTCTACAGAACTCAATGTTTGACCCACCCACCTAAATAAGTTTGACTAGGTTGCTCTTGTATAGTGTAGTTTCAATCTTTTGCGTTTGTATGAGGGACGAACTTTTTAGGTTTGAATACTGTTTGGATCTGGTATCAGATTTATCTCCATCCCGAATGATAGGAGATTTAGCTATTTTACTAGCTTGCTAAATTGTAGAGAATAACAGTGCATATATCGTCGTACTTGATCATCTCCCATAGTTCATTTATGTTATCTACAGGTGATATACAATGCAAATAAATCTCTTATACGATCTATATATCAACAATGGCTACTATATATATAGCATCAACATATTACCATAAAGAAAATTCTCAAGAATATTATGGGAAAAACATATTGTTTTATTATTATTAATCTTGATATAGGAGAAACTTCCTCTAACTTTTATGCATTACACGTTACGTTATGTTGTGACTCTTGTTTCAAAGTCTTAAAATGTCAACCTTAAAATGTGCCAAAGTTTTCCTCATTTTATATGCAAAAATATTTTGCACCGTACATATATGTATGTATGTATTGTACTGTACATAGGTATTATATATAATGACTCTCTCGTATAAGTTTCACATGTTATCTTAAAACTAAAATCAGCTAAACAATAGACAGACGATGCCTGTTTATTTGCATTTTATTATAAAACTAAGTTTGGAAAATGAATACAATCCAAATCTATCTACCTACTACATACTTACATACTATATGTCAGTGTTTTTGTAGCATGATTGGTTTTTTTTTTAGCATGTCATAAATAATATTGTAGTTAAAAGTTAAAAGTATAAAATAAAAATTTTGTGTCATCTCATCACATCTACATTATTCGTATGGTGTCTGTACGTACATTGACAATTTATGAACATTTTATGAAATTTTACATTATACTTCAATATAGAGGAAATAGACCAACTTTGTAGACATTGACAGTGAAAATTATATCTAAATGCAGTTATTGAAACTTTTCTAGAGAGAAAAAAAAAACATTACCTAGTGGAATAGAAAAGATAGAAAAGACGGAATAAGACAGTTACATAAAGAAAAGTTTTACATTTGAAATGTATGAATAGGATAATTGAAAAGTCTAGATTCGCCTCTTCTGAACATTTCCGTTCCATATTACATCACACCAGAATCGAATTTATCTCATTTTATGCTTGGTATTAAACAATATAGAGCAATTTTTGTTTTTTATTTTATGAGATTCCTAATTTTAGCAAACGGGTAAAGTGCAGCATTTGCGCCTTGGTACAACCGATTCCGAATTAGTGTACCACTGGTATAATAATGAAAAAAGTATTTTTATTTCCGTTCAAAATACTGATCTTGTCTTATTAGATATGCTCGTATAAAACATAAAAATCCACAGATTCATCGCAAAGTCTTGATCTTATTTTAGTGCAAATTTGACAAGAGGAAGAAAATGCTCCTTCTGATTTATTTAGTTGGTTAGCAATACATTTAGTGTTTCTATTCTACTTTGGCTTGGACTAGGTAGGTACGCTACGTTTACTCAAAATAAGGATAAGGCTTTTTTGGCTCAATATGATTTAAGAATTACAAAAGAGTTAAAATGCATGGTTTCATTATTGAATAATTCCAAGAGCTGTTAACTAGAAATAATTAAGTATCTATATGTATATCAATATCACCCTATGAACGCATCAGCGTTTGTCTAAATGACGCACAAATAAAACAATTGAATTGAATAAGCGTTACCAAAAAAACAACAAAAAAATGCATAAATTTATGTCTACATCTACATATCTGCAAAGCTAGCTAATGGCAAAAATATGTAATTCTTTAGATTAACCATACCTATTAACGAAAACAAAGGCTTCCCAAGATTAAATAATTTTGGGGCTAGATGTCATTACAAAATAGCTTCTTCATCAAATAATTGCTGCTTATTAAATGAATTTGACAATAGCCGCAAACATTTAGTTTAATTTGCCATCTAATTTAACTGATATTTTTGGATAGTCCAAAGGTGAAGCAAGACTAAACACGATGATTTATTTGAAGAGTTCACTAAAAAAGTGAGGTAGAAAATAAAAAATCTAATGGGCGGAAAGGTTGTCAAATATATATTGGGGTTAAGGTCCTTCTACATCTTTAGTAAACTCAGATGTAGCTTAACACGGCTCAACCATCTCGTCCTCATACATAGAGGAGCGGTTTTTTTCGAATATAATAAGAGTAGAAGGAAAGAAACTAAATTAATGAATTAGTCCTCTTAGTTTGGTTGTGTCTGTGTATAGTATATAAATGGTTCGGTATCCTACATACATCTTCGAAGAGAAAGGACATACATAAATAACTATTAATTATCAAGACTTTTCGATGGGATTTTCTATTTTTAAAATTCTATCTTGATCGCTATATATAATCTCTAATAGAGAGATATTATTTAGAAACTCTACTCTATCTGTAAGTATGTATTCCTGTTCCTTTGTTGCTGAGAATTATTTTTACAGAAGAACTAGGAGTTTTAAAATTAAATTGTCAAAACCGCTGCCCTCCGTCATTTACTCGAAATTCTATAAATGCGTATCTCGACAGTAAGGCAACACTTCCTTTTCCAACATTCTGGCGAGAACAGCGGGTCATTGATCCTTACCATTAACAAAAAGATGGCCCAACCGGTGGTGCTTTCACATATCCACTAAAATTGGTTTCTGATACGCCACTGGTACATACCAATAATATATTTTTATGTACATATATATGAAAGAAAAAAATTATGAAATTCAATATTTATGTACGTACATAGTAGGTATCTTATGAATATTTATTATGAATAAAAAAACGGCAAAAATCGTATGTTTGTTCATGAATAAACCACAAACATAACCTCATCAAGAGGAATCAACTTTCATTGTATGGGATCACGATCACTCGATCGATCCCCATCATGTTTTAATTTCTATGTGTAGCAATAACTAAATAATTACGAAATATTTTGCTGTATGCTAATGAGTGGATGAGAAGAATCACATGTTAATTCGAATAAACATTTTTAATTTTTATGATAATTTGTAAAAAAAATGTGTCTATCTGTTTAACTCTCTTACCATTGTTTATATGAATAAAATCCAAACAAATAACTGTACGGATGAAACTAATATGGAGGCAGCACCATCATATACACCAAACACTCCACAAATTAGATTAGTATCTAATTTTAATGTATGTATAAATGAAAAAGACCAATTTCACTGATATTTCCCGCACCCACACATCACTTTTAGTTTCTAATTAGAATTCTTCTAATATATTGGGCAACAAGTGTTTATTTTGTCCCTACGTTTATGTTAAAAGAATGTCTATATCGATAAAACGCGTTCAATTTTCGTTATTTTTTATCACCTTGGTAACAAACACGTTCACTACACTCTGTTACTCATACTACGCAAACGCAACGTAATAAAAACAAAATATTTACAAAGTGATCGGGTATCGGTCAGACACGACGAAGCCGAAATTTATTTTTGTTTTGATTATTTATAATAAATCCGGATTTAAATATCGCGTTGTCTCTTCTCTATCTCTTGGTTGTTGGTTAGGTTTATGAAAAAAGAAAAAAGAGAAATGTTAAATTGGATTTTTGTTTGCCATCTCTATCGCCCTCACCATTTTTTACATTCCAGTTCCAGTGTCTTCACCACCATTCCATGGATGGATAACAAAATGTAAGTACAAATGTTAAATGTGATGATATACAAATACATGTAGTTGGGTACATGGCGGATATGGTGGATAAAATATTGCGCAAACAAAAATTACGGTCATTATACTCATTAGTGTCGTAATTTTATGTCATGTGACAATATAATTATCAATAAAACAATAAAAATACCTCGTATGATAAGTGAAATGTCACAATTTACATACTCACGGTAAGATTACGTACATTATAAGTACAAATGTCGACACCGGAACCGGAAGAGGAAACTTAAAATTTCAATTGTTAACAAAAATTACTCTCACTGTGTCCCTTTTAAGAACGAAATCAGTAAAGGACGTGATATTACCGAATTAAAGAATAGAGAAGAATTAGAAATTCATGATTTTCCAAATCGTAACATTCATTTTATGTTCCTTCGAGAATCTAAGGATCTAACGATTGATGTAGAAAGATGTAGTCAATCGTATGCTAGTCAAGTAAGACTGATATTCGTGATTCACATTCCTCTTCGAGTTATTTTCACACCTCATCGTGCAATTACTAATCAGTTAAGTTCTTGACATATTTTTGATTCTAGAGATCGTTTCTCCATAAATTTTGTGGATTTGAGAGATCAAAGTCAGGCAAATTAATCACTGTAGACTTAACTATAAGCCAAGACCGAGATGGCTAATAGTGTTCGTTGCAAAGGAGATTTTATAATATACTGAAGACGCGCACTTTTAAATCATGGACGACCTGACGGCGCTCATGAGAATTTGCACAAAACCGGTTTCAAATGAAATGAAATTAATTTAATTAAAACAAACCCAAAATGTATTTTGAGATTAATTTATTTTCACATTTCATAAGTCATTACTAGCAATTTTATTCATTTAATTCAAGTGCTACGATTTTATATATTTATTCATAGAATTAATTACAATAATTATCGTTTAATTAAAAAAAAAACTGATTTTAATAAATTAATAGAAATTAAGTTTCTCCACTTATAAGACATATCACACTTTTATTAAGTATAGGTACAATTACTGTATATGTACTGTACATAAATAATAAGGACTTATTTAAAATTTTACTAAAGGAATAGGTAGTCACGTCTGACAAAATGGAATAGGAGTGGGAATAGATAGGGGAATATAATTTTTATAAATACCACAACAAAACAAAATTTAAATATAGAAATTGATCTAATCGAAACAATTATTGATTTAAAGCTGCACTCAGTTGTAGTACACGCTACACCACTGGGTAATTACATGCATTACAATAGAGAAAAATTGAAAAAATTTAAAAAAAGGTTGAGAATACATTTCGAGCAAAGCCCAGATTCCCATATGCAAATAATTCTTTGTTGCGGAAAACCAAAATATGATAAGGCACGGTATAAAAAAAAATGTGAAAACAATTTAAAAATAAAAGGACAAAGAATAATAATTTTGGAAAATCATTATATGAATTTGTTCGATGAAATACTAACACAAATATTTATGTATTTTGAAAGTAATCAATAATGATAATTACCCATGGAATTCCTACAACATTCAAATGAAATTCCGAGTAATTTCGGTAAAATTACCTAGAATTTTTTACAATTTCGGTAAAACTCCATAAAATTCGATGGAATTCCGTAGAATTTCTTAGAATTACCTTGGAATTCTGGTGGAATTAATTTTTTCTGATTACCCCCATTAATTTTCATTTTAAATAACTTAATTGTTGAATATAACTATTAAAAATACATTCATCTTTAAGACATTAATATAAATTATAAACTAACCTGAATAATCTGGAGAGCGTGTTGAATTTTGTATACAGAAATTCCACAATAATTCCACATAAAAGCTGATCATTTAACGGGAAGCAATCATAATGGAACTGAAAATTTATTAAATAAATAAAAATAAAGAAAAATCCACATTTTTCTTTTAAATTTATGTACAGATGGGCTCTTAAGAAGCGTATTCAAGATTTGATGAGATTACATCGCTTAATATAGTTACAATCGAGATTGATCAATAAACTGCCATTCTGGAAAGGAATTACCAAGCAAAGCCTAATAATTATTTTCATTTTTCAAATATTCGTGGGACACCCTGTATGTATATCCTCAGCGCTTCGGTGCTTGTTCTAAAAATATCGGCGGATTTACGTTCCCGTGCCCTATCTAAGTAACAAAATATTCAAATCCGATTTGTTATTGTTCTAGTTTAGGTTTGATCTAATTAGATCTAATACTGGATATAAAAATTGTTTCTGAGACCCCTCATTATTTCAAAACTATGTACACAAAGCGACACAATAGTGTGGCGACTCAAATTAAATGGGAACCACTAAAAAATGTACTTACCATGAGTGAAGTTGATTAATTAGCGATGTTTTTTGCCATCAAATTTCATTGGCTTAAAATGGGTCCGTTCATGAATTAAACGTCCGCCAGGTTGTGTAAATCGTTTGCCACACACCTTGCACGGATATCGTTTCTCTCCCGTATGAATGTAGGTGTGCTTTTTAAGCATTGTCGAACTGGCAAACGCTTTATCGCACATTGTACATTTAAATGGTTTTTCACCGGTGTGACTACGCATATGTACCACCAAATGTGCTTGCATTGTAAAACTTTTCGCACATATTGTACAGGAAAATGGACGTTCACCGGTATGAGATCGTAAATGAATTTTTAGATTATTGTTGGTGTGGAATTTTTTGCCACATTCTTTACATATGGCTTTCGGTTCTGGATGGATGCCCGTATGTTTGCGCATATGAACGTTCAATTGAAATTGACTGATAAATGCTTTGCCACACTCTTTGCATACACATGGTTTGTCGCCGGTGTGTAATTTTTTGTGCACAGCCAAATTGCCTATTTGCGAGAATCTAAAAATTTCGAAAATTATTTTAATTTGATTAGTTTTTGGTTTTTTTTTTTCTTTTTACTTTCTATCGCAATGTGGACATTGATATGGTTTGTCTCCGGTATGTATTCGCATATGCACTTTTAGGTGCCATTTTAGTGTGAAAACTACAAAGAGAATGAATATAAATAGAGATGAGTGAGCGTGAAAATAAAAATTAATTAAAATAAAGGAAAACTGAACAAATTTGACTGATTTCGTACGAATATGAAAACTTTCCAAAAATATGGCAGTGTGTAATTAGAGTTTTTTTTTAACATCGCAAGATTCAATTCGTGTATTTAAGCGAGTTCTATAATCGTTATTTCGATATCTCAGTGTTTTTTTGGATTCTTTTGTTCATACCCTGAATAGAATTATCTACTCTAATACAAAGACTTCATTTTGCTAATCAAAAGACATTTTGGTTTGAAGCAAAAAGAATTAATCCGGAAATGTTGACTTGGGTGCTGATAGATAAAGTAGAAAGCAAATATTGAGCTAAAATATCGTAACTTTTAAGATCAACCCTTACCGAACTCTGGAACTTGAAATTTAAAATAATACAAAAGTACAAAGTTTCAAAACCATATCTTTAGTATTAAGAAAGTTCAAAATTGTGTCGCTTTTTAAAAAAACCGCCGAAAAAACGGTCTAGATTTTCGGTTCATGTCCAATTTTTTTTTCATTTTTTTCCGTCAAATAAATAGACTTATGATGATGGGATCAATAATTCTCACGAGCCGCCACTTGTTAATTGTGATAGATCCACCACTGATATATATGTAGACCGGGAAGGAAGTCTTGGAAAGAGAACTGATGTCAAGGATATAATTTTGTACGCCATTTTGGATTGTAATGCCATTTTGAACAAATCTTTTGACAACATAGCCATTCATATTCGTAGTGATCAGTTTTATCTGAATTTAAATCAATTTCGATTCCGGAACCCATGGATGGATGGATAATGACCAAAAAAGCATATAAAAATCAATAAAATACAACAAACCTTTGCGGCAAATATCGCAAGAATTATCTTTTATCGAACTGTGTATCAATTTATGCCTTTCCAATTGACTAGACTGGGCAAACGTTCTATCGCATATGTCACATAAATATGGTTTCTCGCCGGTATGCGTTCGCATGTGCACCTTCAAAATACTATCCTCATAGAATGTTGCACTGCACACTGTACACAAAAATGGTTTATCGCCAATATGTCGTTTGATGTGTTTATGCAATGCACTCGAATCGGTAAATGAACGACTACAGTACTGACAAATTAATATACGGTCCGGATTGTGGGTTTGCTCGTGTCGTTTGAATGCCGCTTTTAATGTAAAACTTTTATTGCATACTTCACATATATACAAATCGGGTATATCTTTCGTTTCGCGGAACTCCTCCAGATTATCCATAAGATTATCAACCGTTTTTGTATCCGGATCGGTTGTAGTGGATGTTGTTGTTGTCGACACAAAACTATTCATTAATTCGATATAATCATCAGGTATTACAGGCATTTTTTCATTGAGAAATTCGACATTAATCAATTCATCGCCATCGTCTGGATGTTCGTTGCCCATCTGGCCGGACTCGGGAACAATAGAAATTTGACTATCCACATTTTGATTCATTAACATTTCACTTTCAACGGCCAGTGTACTATTGATCAGTTCCTCCTCTTCTCTGTCCATTGACATTGTTTGTTGTACACAATCAACATTTGAGTCCGATAATTTATCGGAAGCCGTTTGGAATAAAATTGTTTTACCATCGAGCAAATGTATTTGACCATTTTCATCTAATGGCAACATAATCGGTGATTTGTCTAGACCGGGATTGCCATATCCCAATAAAACGTTTAGAATTTCATATTTTACATTGTTCGATGAGGAATTAATATCGACGGTGGTTGGTAAAAGTTCTAAATCATTTTCAATTAATTCGGTGGTGGTCGTCGTTTGTTGTTGTTCGGTTGGTTGTTGAAACCAATTACGTAACATCGTGTCGGATCGTTCGCATTGCTGACGAAATGTTACAGAACGACTTACTTGTTGGACACATTGAAAGCATATAAGCGATGGGAGTCCGTCATTGTTGGAAATCTTTAAATGAAAATTATCATTTTTTAACTGTGGTCAGAATAAAATTTTAAAAATTAGAATAAAGTATTTTGGTATTTTGGCTTCAGATTCGAAAGTAGTAAGTCAAATGGAAAGTGAAGTGAAGTGGCAAAATTTATTATATAGCTTGTCTAATCTAATCCTACTTATTTCCACAACTTCTACTATTTTATTGTGATCAACCGATGGTGTTGGAATTTATTGATTTTCTTACTGCAATATTTAACCATCCTTAAAAGGTTTCACTCCATCGCCTGTAACAGTATTTACTAAAATAACAGCTCCATTTGGTAGTACATATTACCAAAATCGCTACAATAAAAAAAACCTTCCCACATAGTTCAAATAATATTTTCAACAGGCTCTAACAATATTTTCAGGTAAACAAAGTGCATTTTCTGAAGCAGTCTCAATGCCTTTATACAAAACCAGGTTATGCTGCAGTTACCCCAATCAATAAAATGCGCAACAAAAATGTGCAGATAAAAAATAAAGGCAACAAAACCGGGACGTTCTATTTACCTTGTCTAACTAGGACCTCGTATATATAGCGGTTGGTTGTGTGTTGGCGTTAAGTAACACCTCAATTCAATCAAAAACGTCATCTATCCTTTTGTCCAATGGATATGGATGGCAATTAATGTTAATTTAAATCGATATTTATTTCTAATCATTAGCCATTAATATACTTACGACAATATTGGCGCAGGACATTATCATTTCGGGCAGACAAGCATCGAAAATTGGTTTCATGTTAATTCGTTCAATTAAACAACATCGACATATTCGTTCGATGTGAATTTGTTTCTGGTCATCTTCCAGAATTGAAATATTCATTATTGGACCTTTTTCAATCACAATTTTACTGAATTATCAAACTTTTTCGAAAGAAAACACACAACACAATTATTCACAAAAAGTTATTTTTCCATTTGACGTTTCCTTTCTTGCATAAAGAGTACAAAGAAGTACTAGAGCATCAATTTTTTGCTATGGTTCTGAAACTTTAATTTGCGACGAAAAAAATTGTTGTTGTAAAAAAAGTTGCTACGCGTGTCTTCCCTGTTAGTATTTATCCTCTGTACTTTAAATCCAAGACAATTTTTTGTACTCCAAATAAAATGATGGATATAGACTATAGAGTGTCTTTACACAAGGCACAATTTCATGCTGCAACTTTTAAAGTTTTACTCAAACTCAAACTGGTTCTTATAAAGCGTTTAAGAACAACTGATCCAATATTTATTTTCCTTTCGCGCATTATCTCTCTCTCTCTCTCTCACTCTCTCTCTGTTTACAATTAACTGCGATCTTTGACATTGAGATTTGCGAAAATGTTATCAAAATAAAGAATTTTCCATTAAAAATAGAGAATTTTCCATAAAGTGCAATTATAAATAAATTATTTTTCAAATTTTATTGCAATTATAAATTGTCCATCAATGTCATGTTTTTGTTACGTAACAATAAGTGCCAAAGTTTCAAAAGATTTCATGAGAAAATAATCCAAACGACGTGCCTGTCCACAAATGCGTCTCAAATCGAACAGGCTGCACCGCTGAACATTGAAAATAAAGTGAACACAAATATTTCAAATGGAACACCGCCAAAGGAGGCTCGTGTTGTTATATGTGGCGGTGGAATTATGGGCGCTGCCGTTGCCTACAATTTGGCATTGTCCGGTTGGGGGCAACATACGGTCGTTATAGAACAGGGAAAGTTAGTTGAAAATTTGCTATTTGAACAGAACGAATAGTTTTTGCTTAAAATCCCATTTAACAATTAAGAATAGGAGGCGGTACAACGTGGCACTCTAGCGGATTGGTGGGTGCATTCAAACAAACGCATACCCAAGTGTGCCTGGCACAGCAGTCAATTAAGCTGTTGAAAGATTTAACAGAGCGAGGCCTTTCGACCGGATGGAAACAATGCGGCTCATTGAATTTAGCCCGAACCAGAGATCGAATGACTGATTTTCGACGTATGAAGTCTCAGAGTATGTAAGTGTTCCAGATTGCATACAGAAGCAAACCGAGTTCAATTAACAGATTAAAGTCAATTTCAGACTATGGGGCATCGATTGTGAACTCCTATCACCAAATCAAATCAAACAAAAATGTCCAATTGTAGAAACGAGCGATCTTATTGGTGGCCTATGGATACCGGACGATGGCGTCGGTGATCCGCATTTAATTTGTCAAACACTAATTCAGGAATCGATTAAAATGGGTGTAACCGTTATGGAACATTGTGCCGTTACGCAAGTGGTGCAGAACAATAAAAAAGTGAAAGCGGTGAAAACGAGTGGCGGCACCACCGAATGCGTTTATTTTGTCAATTGTTCGGGTTTTTGGGCTCGAGGCATTGGTCAATTATCGGACCCGTATGTAAAGGTGCCGTTACATGCTGCCGAACATTATTATCTGCATACAAAGCCGATTGATGGTCTGGATCCGATGACACCGGTTGTACGTGATTTGGATGGTCAAATTTATATCCGAGAGAATCGTGGTGCCATTTTGGGTGGAGGTTTTGAGTTGCAAGCAAAACCGGCCTATGAAGATGGTTTTATACCAGGTAAATCTTGTATCTTACCTACACTATTCCAAAATTTTGTTTTTACCCATCTCCAAAAAAAAAACAGTTTCATCATTGGAACGTGAACTTCCAGCCGATTGGGATCATTTTCATGTACTGCTCGAGCAACTTCTGAAACGTGTTCCGAGCTTAAAGCATGCACTGCTGGAGCGTCTGTGCAATGGTCCGGAAGCCTTTTCGCCAGATTGTAAATGGATTTTGGGCGAAAGTCCAGAAATTGAAAATTACTTGGTGGCAGCTGGTATGAAAACGGTTGGAATTTCGGCTGCGGGTGGGGTTGGCAAGGCTATAGCCGATATTATTACACAGGGCTATTCGCCATTCGACTTATGTGATTTGGATATATCTCGATTTTTGGGATTGCACAATAATCGGACGTTTTTGAGAGATCGTGTTCGGGAAGTTCCTGGTGAGTACTTTTTCTTAGCCGTTGTGTTGATATCGTGCAAAAATCTGTCATTTACATACATTTGTTAGATTTGGGTACTATGATCTAGCACTTATAGAACCCACCATACTTAATTACTATAAAACAGTCATTTTCTCACAATTCTTTTATTAAAAATTGAAAAGAAAGGAGTGGGCCAACTTTAAGATTTTTGGAGATTTTCAGGTACCCACTATGGCCTTGCGTATCCGGGCAATGAATTTCAAACCGGCCGAAAGCTACGAATGTCACCGATTTTCCCTGCCCTGCAGGAGCAGGGAGCTGTTTTTGGCCAAACAATGGGCTACGAACGACCCAACTTTTATGACAAATGCGAAATCAACAGTCGAGACTCACCAAAATATCGAATATCGTACACAAATACATTTGGCAAACCGCATTGGTTTGATTTTGTGGCCACTGAATATGCGGCATGTCGTGAAAAAGTTGGACTCGCCGATTACAGTTCATTTACCAAAATTGATTTATCATCGAAGGGTTTGGAGGTGGTCGATTGTCTGCAGTATTTATGTTCAAATGATGTTGACGTACCGGTCGGCTCAATTATACATACAGGAATGCAAAATGTGCACGGTGGCTATGAGAACGATTGTTCCATTGCACGTCTGGCAGAAAATCACTATATGCTAATAGCACCGACAATCCAGCAGACACGCTGTAAAACCTGGATAACAAGACATTTACTGGCTGGCGGTCATGTGAATGTGTCGGATGTGACATCAATGTATACGGCAATTTGTATATTGGGTCCATTTTCAAGGTTACTTCTAGCCGAATTGACCGATACCGATTTGTCGCCGAAGAATTTTCCATTTTTTACATATAAAAAATTGGACGTCGGTTTGGCCAACGGTATTCGTTCCTTTAATTTGACGCATACCGGTGAATTGGGCTACGTTCTTTATATACCAAACGAGTTGGCGCTGCACGTCTACACACGACTCTGGGAAGAAGGACAAAAATATGGAATGCATCATGCCGGACACTATGCAACGCGTACATTACGTATCGAAAAGTTTTATGCCTATTGGGGACAAGATTTGAATACATTTACGACACCGTTGGAGTGTGGACGTAGTTGGAGGGTTAAATTTGATGTACGATTGTTTGTTGTGCCATTTCTTAAACTTATAATTTTGGAATTTGTTACAGAAAGGAATCGATTTCATTGGACGAGATGCTTTGCTGAAACAACGTGAGGAAGGTGTCAAACAGATGTACGTACAATTGTTGCTTAACGATCATGATCCGGACATTGATTTGTGGTGCTGGGGCGGTGAGCCAATAATACGGAATGGAAAGTATTGTGGCCAAACGACGACCACCGGCTATGGATACACATTTAAGAAGCAAGTTTGTTTGGGTTTTGTCAAGAATGTCGATCAAAATGGTGAATTCCATAAGGTCACCAATGAATTTATTCTGAGTGGTGACTATGAGGTGGAAGTGGCGGGCATAAGGCAAGTTTTACTTTTTTTTAAAGGACGAATTTTTTTTTACCTTTACTTATTTGTAGATATCCGGCAAAAGTTAATTTGCATTCACCAAATTTGCCAACAAAATATCCAGACCGAGAACGTGAGGCATATAAAGCAACTCGGGATAAACAGGACGATCGATCTCTTCTGTCGTACTATAAGCGTTGACAATCTCTATAATTCAATTAATTTAATTGTCGTGTGTATTTTTCTTTTCTTTGTTGGAACCTAAAGATTTTGAAATAAGTATTTTAATCCGTGATACTTTTTATAAAACAATTATGTCGTTGAATTGTATTTTATTTATTTCGTAAGTTTTAAGAATAAAAAGTAAGTTGTTAAACATTTTCTATTCATTTTTCCACCAAGCAGGAAAACCAACTAGGAAGAAATTGTACCTAGGACAAATCAAAAAATTTCCGGCTAAATTAAGAATTTTACAGTCAAATTACAACATTTTTCAAATCACTTAGTGGCATCGAATTACATAGCATCGAACATTTGTAGAAATGCAAATATTTTAATGAATGCACGCGATTTTTTATCTAACCTATTCCAAAACATGGTTGCAAAATTGGATGCTAGAGAAATTCTATGCGTTAAATGACATTTGTGATTTGTATCAATATTTTCCATTATTGGTGGCCATATTTGAACCTACAAAATATACTATTTCCATACGGATCAATCGAAATATGTGGCCAAAGTTGATTATAGTGGTCCATAGTTGTCCACAGTGGCACACAGTACACTAAAGGTCAGGGGCATCATTTCAGGGAATAATTGCTGAGATTCACCGATTATTCTATGAAAGAAACAGGTTTACGCCCAACCCACCAACCTAAGGTTTAAAAAAAAGGCTAAATCAAGTAATTTTGCTTACAGTACGGTACAAAAAAATTAGACCAAATAATTTACTTCTTTTTTTTAATTTTTGACTAATTAACTCTATTTAAAAAATACATTTAATTTATTAATTTATTGAAATAATAATAATAATAATAACATATTGACAGTGATTTATACAATATATTCATAGTATTTTTCATTCAACTGTATAACAATATTTTTTTTTTTTTAAACTAAACATATAGATTTTCATATATTTGTATAAAAAAGAAAACAAAACAAATTTAAGATAAAAAAAAAACAAAAAAAAAATATCCAGAAAAAATCCAAAAATGGTACAATTCATGAAAAGTTTAGTAGTTTGGTTGTTTTTTTTTGTTTTTTTTTTGATTTTCGATATGTACAATCTGTGCAGTGATTTGTTTTTTCTGATATTTTTTAGATTAAATATTTTTTAATTAATTTTATTATGTTTGCAAGTTAAATTTAACTATGTGTGGTGTTACATTAATTCATTGTTGATATTTTATAAGATAAACTTGGTTATTGTGTGTGGTCCCTGGATAAAAAATAAATTGATTTTTTTGTTGTTGTTGTTATTGTTGCTACATTATTAATTATAAACGCAAGCTTTTTTCATCATCTCTTACTCTTTCTGTCTCTCTCTCTCTATATATATATATACTTTTTCTTTCACTCTCTCTCTCTCTCTCTTTGATTCTATTAATTACCATTTTCTCGTCTATTATATTTTTAGCCTTTTTTTTGTGTTTATTGAATTATATTTGTTAACAAATAATAAATTAAATTACAAATTAAATAACAAAAGTTTTCTTTTTTCCTTCTTGTAATGTGATAGTATCACAGCGTATTGTTTCTTATTTTTAAATCGACTTTTGATCGACTTAAAAATGCAACAAAGATTTTATTTTTTATTTAAATTAAAAAAAAAAAAAACAAATTTATATTATTAATTGGGTATTTTTAGGAATGGTTTTTTTTACATAATACATAAATACTATAAACATAAAAGTTTGTAAATTTATTTTATCAGTAGACCCTACATTTATGTAGCATGAAAACGAAAAAAAAAAAAACGTTTCGAAATCGCAGTAGAAGACATTCGACAGCCAACAACTTAAGCGCATCGCATTCGAAACGTCAAGTAACTTCAAGTTTCTTCTTTCGAAATTTTCAATACATAATTCATAGTTGGCAACCATACGTTTCGTAATCACAATCGAAATTACTTTCGTTACGTAATTCATGCTAAGACCCCTCCCCGGAAATCTCCTCTTATCTGGCTAGCAATTAATAACTATTCGGAACAATTTGTCAGCTTTGCGCGCCATTTTGTTTTATCGCAATATAACAGAGAATAGAGTAAGTGTCGGCTCATTCAATCAATATCCATAGATCTATTTGTAGGTAGTCTTCGTCAATAATTGTTTTTTTGGTCTCTGAACTGACAACCGATAAAACATTTGTGACACAGACGATGGTTTAGATTCAAATGTCATAGAACAAATATTGAATAATGGTCTACACTGGAGAAAATTTTTTTTTAAATAAATTTGTATTATATTTAGTGATGAAGGACATAAATCTTGGTGAAAAATTAAGCATTCCTCATCTTTAAATGTATTTTCAATGAAAACACAAATTTATCTCCTAATCAGGATTAAAAATGTTACTACAACTCTTCATTGAAATATTTTTCTGTGTGTATCATCACTGTTTTAGACCATTCAGATTACCTTGACGAACGCCTAATTGACTTTTATGAACTAAATACATTTCTACAATGTCTATCTCTCTCTCTCTCTCTCACTGCATATCGGAAAAATAAATGAGTTATTAATTTTTAATTGAGTATTTATTATGACTTTTTGGTAGTCTTATGTATAGGGCAGCTTTGATGCACAAATTGTTCTTTGACTTATTGGACATTGGGGTGGGCGTACTAATATCGAAACTAATTCACTGCCCATTACTAAAACCACCGCGTTACTGATAAAATAAACGAAACAAAACAAAACAAAAAAACGTTTAAAAACAAATTATATGGCAACCGCAAAATATCCATGCCGCATTCATTTTATATAATTTTATATAAAAAATATTATTTTTAGGCAAATTATTTTTTCACATTTATACATTTTACTTATTACATTTTTTTGTTTTTTTGTTTTTTTTTTTTTTTTCTTTTTCTAAACACTAAAAATCTGTGGTGTTTTACTCAAAAGCGTTTTTTTTCTCTTACATTCTATAAATGTAGGATTATATTTATATAATTAGTACAGTAATATAAATTAAAATTAAATTCCACAAATATTGGATAAAAAACGTTTGTAATAAATATTCCCAAAAACGTTTTTTTTTTGTTAATTATTTTTAAATATAAAAATAATTTTTTTTTGTGTTTTATTTTTCTCATTTAATTATTTACACACTTAGAAATTGTGCCAAAAATTGGTAACAGCCTTTTTATTATAACACTTTTTTCTTTTTTTTTAAATTAACTTCATTTTTTCTATTAGTTTTCTTCTCTCTTATTGTGTATTTCTCTTTGGTTGTGTAAAGACGAAAATGGATAGCGTTATATGTATTGAGTTT